>JAOTQW010000036.1:778225-791140 GCA_026260075.1 Sisor rabdophorus | reverse complement strand
CCAGGACCTTCTTGTTGTGAGGCGACGATGCTAACCACTGCGCCACCGCGCCGCCTAGTTTAGTAAGTAACAAATATAAAAGTATATCAGAGTAAGATTAAATTTTAATTAGAAAATGTAAGAAATTTAAAAGTTGAGTTTTATTAATTTGTTACATTACACCTCTAAAAATACATTAGGCCCTTAGACATTTATCATGGACTCTAAATAAATGTTCCACTAATACAAACACAGTTCTTATCTTTCACCAACACTGATTCTTTGGTCTTCTTGTTGCTTATTTCCGTAAATATTTGGAGCTTTTTGTTTTTTCTGGTTGCTCCATAACAGCAAAAACATTTCTGAACAAGTGTATTAAAGAGTTCGTGCTTCCTGTTCCTCTTGAAAGATTGAGATGGAAACGGCACTGTAGGGATCTAGCACAATTTGGCAGCAACGCACAATGCTGGCCAGCAGGAACATGCAGAGCAGAATAAAGAAGAAAACAGCTAAACCCAAATCCACATCCACTTTCTGCAAAGACTCCATGTTTGGTCAATCCACTAGAAAAAAATGTAGCAAGATTGAGTTTACATCTTCTTCCATAGGGAACATTCTTTTTTTACCCAAACACAGACTAATAAATGATCAAACATGGATCCCAATTAAAAATGTCAAAACATCTCATTTATTCATTCATCTTCTATACCCGCTTATTCCCAAACATTTCGGGGTCACGGGGGTCTGCTGGAGCCTATCCCAGCGCACATTGGGCAAGAGGAAGGGGTACATGTTTTTTCCTCTGGAGTATTTGGAACTTATGCTCACTCCATAGAACAAGTAAACTCTGAAAGACCCACAGAAAGACCCCTTGATTCAAACCCAGGACCTGTTGTTGTGAGGCGAGCGTGCTAACCACTACGCCGCCATGCCGCCCTTAACTTCCCTTAACTTAAATTCCCTAACTCTGGAACACTGGGGTTTGCTGTAGGTATGCCCATTAACAGTTCACCATTCCATCACAGGGCCACAGACACAAACACATTTACTCCTATAGTCAATTTAGAATCACCAATCAACAATAATGTACATGTTTTTGGAGTTTGGGAAAAAAAAATGAGTATCCGGTGTAAACCCATGCAAGCACGGGGAGAACATTAAAACTCGAACCTGAGACATTCTTGCTGTGAGGCAACTGTATCAACAACTACGCCACAACGCCGCCCAAAAAAAACAAACATCCAAATTCATTTTATGACAGAGCATAACTGAGCTGTTGCGAATGTAATTACAGAATAAACACAAAAATTTTCTCTCACCTTTGACTGTTAAGCTGTTAAAATACCCCAAATAGCTGGTTTAAATTAAATAAAAAATCTATACTGCTGCTATAAAGTCATCATAATGCTGTTCCAGTCTTTGATCAGATGTGATGGAAGACCATTTTCATTCCCATGTTCTTCTTTTTCTGTAGTCGTAGTTGATACTTTATGCATTTATAAAGAAAGGTCCTATATTTAAAATTAAATGCACCAATTAACCTTGTTAACTGGCTCGATTCAGATTATCGAGAAAAAGCTATCTGAATGGCAAAGACTGAATTTCTTGTCCGTAACTCACCTGCCTGATCTTGCTTTCCGTTAGCTACTTCTATTTCTTATGCTGAATGTTTTAGTGTCCACACAATGAATACTTCAAAAGTGGAGTTTGGTATCATTCAGGTGATTAAAGTTTGGACCATTACTAAATCAAGCATAAAACAAAAGTCTGTTTTTTGGCTCACGTGTCAAAAAGTTTTTGCAGAGGCTTTGCTCACTTGTGGTGATTAGATGGAAGGTAACAATAGAACTTTATAATGTATTTTTTTTATTTTGTAATGTAATTAAATACTAGCAGGGTTGCCTTCCCAGGCAAGGAGTTTGTGTGTTCCCCCTGCACTTGTGAAGGTCCACAGTCCAAAAACAAATTCATTAGTTTTATTGGCGACTAAATTGCCCATTCTAATGCAACATTAAAGTAATGTATTACAAGAGCCAGTCCGGGGTGTGTGTGTGTGTGTGTATGCGTGCGTGTGATTGTTTAACACCTGTTATTCCTAAACCTTCAGAGCAATTAATCTCAAATAGACAAGGAAATCAAAACGAGTCCAAGTGAATTATGCTGCATTGAGGAATTTATCTATATCTAATTGCACAAACAGGTTTGATTGTTTTAATTTTTTAGACAACGGCATCGATTACAGAATTAGTTTAAGATCCAGATGCATAGAGCAGACATTTTGGTAGGTTTAAAAGGATCCCCCACAGGTATCAGCCATCGTTGATTCAGCTTGAAGAACTAAATCACCCACTGTAAAAGATTAGTTTTACCTCAAGAGGATTCACTGCAAGAGAGCCCAACAAGTTTTCCCTCTTTCTTTGTTTGTTTGAGAAAAAAAAGGTAATGTATTCCTGAATTCTTAAATTCACAGGTTTCCATTTTTAAATGTTAAAATGAGTTCACACAAACCATGCATTACTTTGACAATATAACAATTTATTATAAAAAACCAAACAATTTCTCTTCAACATTTTCATATACATTTATATTTGCGTAATTATATAAACTGCATTTTCAAAACTGCAGTTATAGTTTAAAAGACACAAACGAATAAAAAAAAAATCCAACAATAAACAGTAATATAATCCTCCTTGTCACTTTTCCATCTGGTTACTCTGCATATGACGCCCCCATCATACGCTTAACCCATTTTCTTTTCAAATGGCAAAGAATAATTCACTTAAAAGCAACTGCAAAACAAAAATCTTTGGATAGGAGATTTACTCTAAATTACAAAAATCAAGACATGCATATGCCTGACAGAAAACAAACAAACAAAATATTCAAAAGTTTTTTTTGAGTCAGAGGTTAGATTTTTGGTAGGTAGTTTATAAAAACAAAATTTATAAAAGTTTAACTGTATTGTCAATCCTTTATAGTTCAAATTAAAATCAGAGTATGTCTGGAGACATACATAGACTTATAATAATTGGGAAAAAAATAAATAAAAACTTCACAGATTTCATGTGAATTATTGGGTTAAAAAAACACACATTTCCCCCCCAAATTATATTAAATCGAATTAGTAATTAAATCCATTACTATCATCATTAGCAACACCAAAAAAATGGGAAAATAAAAAAAACCCAAAAAACCCTAGGCACCGCACATGACTTTGCTATTTCTCACTGAGAAAATTAGCACGGAATTAATACTTGAGTGGTGGCTAATTTGCATATGCTTTTTTTAGACTATAACCAGATTCACAGTACGATAAATTATTGTTATTTACCAAATCATTTTTCTAAAGAAGTATTGAAAAGAAATATCTAAGAAAAGTACAGAATCAAGTGCCTTTATTTCTATTTGAGACACAAAATCAATATAAAAATGGGAATAAAATAAACAGAACTGTATGGTGGTTTCTATGAAAATTCGTAACGAGGTGCCCATAATTACAGATGCAAGATAATCGCAATATTATGTTGTGAAAATATCATCACTACCTTCGTGCTTTGCTCAAAAAGGTGTCCTTTGTAGGTAGCATTTATAGGCAGTGCAAATAAGATGTCCCATTTGGAAGAAAGGGATTCAAAATATATATCTACTATACTGTTATATTATTGTACAATATCAACATTACTTGCTGGTGAATATAATATTAGTCACATTTCTTGTGTTTGGGATGAAACTGCAAAAACATCTGTGTATGTGCACGTGTGCGCTTCCATGGGTGCAGAAAATAAACGTAACTCAGTGTGTTGGACTGTTTGTGCTCATTGTACACTTGTGCGTGGTTATTAGAACACAGCCGCTTTACCATAGAGTTAAATTGCACTCTGTTAGACCAAACGAAAGAAGGGTCTCAACAAACCTCGCCTTTGTTGTGTTTTTCATAAACAAGCAATTAAAAACAAGGGGATAAGAGTTTACTCAGAAAATGGAGGGAACATGGGCATTTCTGTAAAGTCTTCGTTACTGAAGGTGGCAGTGGAATCCAGCATGGACAGAACATCCTGCATAGAAAAGGAGGGGAGTTGAATATGACTATACAGTGTCTGTGTAGCCCGATGATGTGCCTTAAACACAATAGTGTGTTTGTAAAAGATGCAGAAAAAGAGTGTGAAAATGTAGTACTCACGTTGAACATCTCTGGTTGGCTGCTCTGTATATGTGTGTCTGCTGTGTTTTGCGTGTGTGCTTGATTTGACCACTGCTGCCATGATGCTGCCTCTCCTGGTCGTGAGGAGAACTGAGGCCCAGAGTGGCTCACATCACCTGAGGTGCGAGAGACAGACTGAATGTGAGAAAGAGATAAAATAATACAGAAGATTTGTCGTCTTTAAGAGCTTACCATATCCGTTAGTGGCCTGGTGGTTGTGAGAATTTATCTGCGAGTAATTAGACGCGTTAACTGCTACATTAGCTGAGGCTCCACCGATTTGTCCAAAAGAGGATGACACGGCAGAGGAAGGGACAGAGCTAAAATTTCCCATGGAAAACTGAGGTGATTGGCTCTTCCCTGCCTGCTGGGTCATACAGACAAACGAATATGAGGGGCAGTCAGGTTCACTGTTGTATCTTGAGATATTTGTTGACTTTTATTAAAGAATTTAAATGAACATGTCCTAATTTTCTGTTATGATGATAATGATTAACCTGTGTGTTAAAAGAAGCACATGGTTGAGCCCAGGCTGCAGTGGGGACAGAGTTTGAATTTTGAGTTTGAACTGCGCTGCTGCTGTTTACAGGGAGACTGGATGGAGCGCTCGAACGTGACATGTGGGACAACAACTGGGTTGCAGTAGGAGCTTGCCTGGACAAAATGTTAGATACACCACAACTACTGAATCGAAAACACTTCTCACAATAATATTAATAAAAATGTTGACTCTTATAAAATTGTGCCTGTGTGTAGGGAAGTACCTGAAGGATTCATTAGCTCGTGGGTTGGCACTATATGAGGCAGAAGGTGTGTAAACCTGCTGCCCATTAGTGGGCGCGCTAGGGGACAATATCTTAGAATGATCTGAAACAGGATTGATACAATTAAAATTCAAGAATTAATTTCCCCTAGACAACAAAAAGCTGCTTTTTTTTACATTTTTAAAATAATTTTTACATTTCTGTATTTATGCTCAGATTTTTTTGTATGATCTAACTTTCTTTGTTCTAACTTTCTACGTGCTATTAATTCCCCACTGAACTGTTTTTTAGTATTGTAGCAAATCAAGCTATATTAATTAACTTTTCTTTATTACAGTAGGCTTTTATAATAGTCATAAATGGTCCCTTAATGTTCCCTGCAGATAAAACGGTAAAATAATAAACAGTTTGGCGTTATTAGACAAAAAGTGTGTTCAGTCTTACTGTGATCTGATCCTACCGGAGGCAGTGGCACCTGAAATTAAGGATAATCCCATTAATCAATACATTTTTTTAAATCAAAGCCATTAAATCATCCATCAATCAATCCATTAATTCATTCATTCATCCATCCATCCATCACTTAATAAATTCATTGATTTACCCATCAATTAATACAACCAAAGAATACATTAATTTATCCAAATAATCAATGAATCCATTTCCTCTCTGTCAATGAATCTGCTTCTATTGATTCATTCAATCAATCGATTGATCATTTATACATTTTTTTATACCTGCTTATTCCCTGAATCGGGGTCGTTGGGCTATACTAGAGCCTATCCCAGTGCATATAGGGCAAAGGCAGGGGTAAAGGCACACACTTTTACGCTCACTTTAATGGTCAATTTAAAGTCACCGATCAACCTAATGTCCATTTTTTGGACTGTGGGAGGACACCGGAGAACCCGGAGTAAATCCACGCAAGCACAGGGAAAACATGCAAACTCAGCACAGAATGATCACCTGGCCGGAAATTGAACCCGGGACCTTCCTGCTGTGATACAACCATGCTAACCACCTCACCGTCCCATCAATTAAATGGATTTATATTAAATCTGACCTGGGAAAGAGTCACCTGTTCAGCCTCATAGATTTCTTCTCTTCCTCCTCCCTCCATCTCTGCCTGTTGCTGTTGCTGAAGCTGCCTATAGAACAGAAAGAGACAGACGGGCTGGTCAGTAAGAAAACCTGAATTGCACCTTTTTTAAAAAGAATTTACCCGCCACCAAAAATCAGTAAACCCGTCACCCTGCAAATAGCATCCCATAACCTGGGACATGGACCCTGGTAAACAGGAAGAAACTACCTAGTGCTGTCATGCTGAAGCTACATAAAGAGAAAAAGAAGCAAGATGACAGAGGCAAAAAAACCCAGAAAGACTAATGTAATGGTCTTTTTTTTGTGGTGGGGCGGAGGGGGAAGCAAAGATTGTCGTTATCTGATCTCACCTGGAATGTTTAATTTGCCCCGGGCTGGAGGCTTGGGGGCAGCTGGAGCTGTTCTGCCCCAGAGAGGCAGGTAATGCCCCTCTGGGGGAGGACAGAGGGGAGAGGGCATCCTGATTCGGAGCTTTACTGTCAAAAATGGATGAAGGTATTAGGGGATAAGTGCAGATCTGTGGTCCAGCTCTTTATAACACGCACACAAACACACTTCCAATTCCACAAAAAGTTTTACCAATCGAACCCTTTAACTTGATAGTGCAGCTGTTTATTCTTCGAAAACTTCAAGTTTGTCTTCGTGTGCAAATAGATTTATTAAAATAAAAGCTCCCTTTCTTGGACCAGCGTTACTCTGTGTTTACTGTTCATGCGTATAAGCTCACTTGACGTTCGTGTTGGTGCAAATGATGTACTCGATTTCATCTGAATACGGATTCTGGAAAGTGAACGAGCTTGTCCGCATCAATATCCATTCGCCTGATTTGGTGCAGAAGCGAAACATCACTGAGAGGACTTGACCTCTGAGCTTGATTACCTGGATCAGAGGTCAAAAGTTTCATATCTCACAACCATGGAATACTGGGCTTATAGAAATTAATTCTATAAGCCCAAATGCAGAAATGTTATATTTTTCCTTATAATTAATTATTTTTTAAAAACACACAGACCTGCTGAAGGCTGTCTCTCAGTAGTCCCTGGTCTTCAGGATGAGCAAATTCAAAAAAATTCTTTCCCAGGAGCTCCTACACACATGCACACAAAAATATACAAATAAGTGTGTGTTTGAACTGCAGCAAACACAATGGCACACTTGTTTGAGGCTTACCTGCGGCTGATAGCCAATTGTGGCCACGCAGCGATGATCCACGAATATGAATGTTCCCTGGGAGCTGTGCCGAGATATAAATTCCACCGGCACACTAATGGTGTTATCACCAACATCACTGGGGCAACTTGTCACCTAGACCAGACACAAAGTTAAGAAAGATGAGATATGCAAGTTAAAGAAGCCCAGGTATCCAAGAATGACACACAAACACACACTACCTGCAGCCTTCCAATAGCGACTAGACAGTAGCGGTTGCCCTGTGCAGTCTCACACTCTTCCTCAGACAGGGAAACACCTGAGAAAGAAACACCACAGAAAGAGTTGGAACTAGGACACTAATGCACTAGCATTATTTGTGTGTGTGCGCGTGTTACCTGCAGGAGGCCAAGATCGGATATATCCTGTGCAGTGGACCACCACGAACAGAGGCTCCCCTTCTTTAACAAGACCCAATCCGCACCTGCCATACAGACAAACAGTGTGTGTGTATACAGTGGGGCAAAAAGGTATTGTCAGCCACCAATTGTGCAAATTCTCCCACTTAAAAAGGTGAGAGGCCTGTAATTTTCATCATATGTATACCTTAACTATGAGAGACAAAATATAATAAGAAAAAATTTTTTTTTAAGAATTGATTTACAAATTATAGTGGAAAATAAGTATTTTGTCAATAACAAAAGTTAATCTCAATACTTTTATACCCTTTGTTGCCTTATTAACTAATTTGTTGGCAATGATAGAGGTCATCTGATGGTCAATCTGATGATACATGGTCCGAATGATTCTTTCCATTACATGGATTAGTCATCCTGGTCCCTTTGCAGAAAAACAGCCTCAAAGTATGATGTTTCCATTCCCATGATTCACAGTAGTTATGGTGTTATTTAGATGCAACTCTACGGCAAGTAGAATTTTTACCAAAAAATTCTATTTTGGTTTCATCTGACCATATGACATTCTCCCAATCCTTTTCAAGATCATCCAAATGCTCTCTAGCAAACTTTAGATGGCCTGGACATATACTGGCTTAAGCAGGTGGACACGTCTGGCACTGGCACTTAAATCCCTGGCGGCGTAGTGTGTTACTAATTGTAGACTTTGTTACTTTGTTTTCAGCTCTCTGCAAGTAATTCACTAGGTTCCCCCGTGTAGTTCTGGGATTTTTGATCTTGCATGAAAGGAAGATTATCAGTGGTCCTATCAGTATGTCTTCCATTTTTTAATAATTGCTTCCACAGTTGATTTCTTCACTCCAAGTTGCTTACCTATTGCAGATTTAGTCTTCCCAGCCTGGTGCAGGTCTAAAATTTTGCTTCTTGTGTCCTTTGACAGCTCTCTGGTCTTGGCCATAGTGGAGTTTGGAGTGTGACTGTTTGAGGTTGTGGGCAGGGGTCTTTTATACTAATAACTGGTTTAACAGGTGCCATTAATACAGGTAATGAGTGAAAGACAGAGGAGCCTCTTACAGTAGAAGTTACAGGTCTGCTAGAAAGCTTGCATGTTTGTAGGGGACCAAATACACCGTACTTTTTAATATATTCTTTAAAAATCAGACAATGTGATTTTCTGTTTTTTTCCTTCTCATAGTTTAGATATACCCATGATAAAAATTACAGGCCTCTCTCATCTTTTTAAGTGGGAGAACTTGCACAATTGGTGGCTGACTAAATATTTTTTTGCCACACTGTACGTGTATAGCATATGTATGACAGAAAAAATGTGTTTGGGGTTTTACCTGTTTCTGCTCTTAAGAATGCCGAGTCTGTTCATAGACATGGGCTCCACCGGACATTTGCCACACCTGAAAAACAGACAGACAAACACACACCCCGAATAAACTAGTTAATTAATTTGTTCTGTGACTGACTAATGAATGTTACTCCACACCAACAGAGGGTGGTGTAAAAAAACTCAACAATAATAATGTATTAAAGAAGTTGATTAAATTTTGTGAGCAGAATAAGCCGTTCAGCTCAGATGATTTAAAACAGCTAGAGGAGATAACGTGCTGAGGCGACTCACCTCATTCTGCAGATAAAAGAGCGACGCGTTCCTGTGCTCATTCTTACAGACGACTGATTTCCCTCCTTCTTCACGGTGCCTGTCTTAAGATCCAACATGCGGCCTGAGGAGAGTGACAGAGAGAAGGGTTGACAAAAAGAAAGTAAAAGAGAGAGAGAAACTTAAAAATTCAAGATGACACAGTAGGGCGACAGATCTTACCACTGTTGTTCTCAGTGGTTGATAGCTGTTCTCTCAGTTTGTCCTTGTCGTCTGGATGGAGCTGATCGTACAAAGACGAGCCCAGCCAATCGGACTGAGCCTGGTTCAGAACCGGCGTGATAGAGTCTGAGACGTAAACAATGCGCCCGCTCTCGCACGACACCACGAACAGGAAACCATCCGCAGCCTCAAGTATCAAGTGCTTTAGCTCCTGCAGCAAAGAAATCAAGACTTCAATGTTAGCATGGCAGACACCGTTTTTATGCAGATTGCATCATTATCTGCTAGCTTAATTATGCCTGATTGAATCTTTGTTTAATATAGAGGTGTGTGCATGCATGTGTGTGTAAGTGAGACCTGATCAGTGAGGAAGGATGGTTTGTATGTGCCTTCTGTGCCGGTGTTGCCGCTGCCCTTCAGTGTTTTCATATGAGACACAGCCATACGCAGAATAGTGAGTTTGTCTGGTTTGCGTGCCAAGGCGCTGCATGTGGGCACCATTTCCGACAGCTCCGTGATGTAGGCGGTCATCTTATTGCGTCGGCGTCGCTCGATTTCACTGTGGTTCTCCCTGTGATCAAAGGTCACCGATGCAAACAAGCGAGATATGAAATGAGAGTGTGAGAGAGTGGGGTGGTAAGGAATAGATAGAGAAATTAAGTTAAAAAAAAAGAATAGAAGTAAAATAAAAAAAAAAACATGAAAGGCAAAAAAAAGAAAAATGTCCGATTTTCTAAACAAAAGGGTAATCCATGGAACTGGAATGTTTAAGTGACAAAGCGGAAAAGATCCCCTCAGAGCACCTGAGAAGCAAATGCAGAGAGACAAGCATTCCGACAGTGGGGAAGAAAAAAAGGGGGTAAGACAAAAGATAGCCAAAGGCATATATTTTTAAGAAATCAGAAAAACAGGTTAGACAGACAAATTAAATTAAGAACAGCCAAAAGAGGTTATAACTACTGTAATGACAAAAATAAAATCAATTACTGAGACAAACAGAGAGACAGACAAAACACAGAATGAAATTGGTAGAGGAAGAGAGACAGGTTGGTAGACAAAGCTAAAATAGATTGGTTAAGAAAGACTAAGTGGCTGGATAATTAGGGAGAAAAGTGAACAAGCATCATCTTTACTTAGCTCTTCTTTCCTTCTATCAGTACCTGGCGAATCGCTCCTTATCATTAGCGTTGGCACTTTCATCATCACACCTGAGGAGTGAACAGAAATGAAGACTTATGATTTGTTCAAGCAAAAAATGACAGTCCTCTCACAAATAGGAATGACATAAGCTCACCTAAAAAGTTTCCCTCCATCATCGTCATCAAAGTCAGAGCTGAAGAGACAAAAACAGTGTAATAAACATATGTTTAATAATAAATAATTAAGACGGTGGGAAAAAAACATCTCACTTACGCGGCGGATCGTTTGTTGCTGCCTTTTGGTACCACGGCTCCGCTGTTGGCGTGAGATCCAACCGACATTGCCATCCCCAGAGGAGTCACATCAGGCATGTCTGGAAAAGAGAAATCCTTGGTGTATGTCAACATGCCTTAAAACACACGAGAAAAATAAACGTGGCTTGCTTTGTGTTTGAACTCTTAAACAGGGAAGCATTTACCATTAGTAAAAATGGTATACAATTATATCTTGCAAAAAAATGGTGGCATCAGAGGTTTCTTTTACCTCAAATGATGAGGGGGAAAGTGACAAGAAATAAAGACGTCAATGGATTTAACGACATTTAGAAAGGATAAAAATATGACGTCATTATCTTGTTATTAGTCTGAAGTCTTTTTTTAATTATCATGTGATATTACCATCTTAAAAAATATAAGACGAATTCAGCAATTTACTCACAACGCTACTAGATGCTAAAACGTCATCCGATTAAATTAAACGGGTTGTAATCTCAATATGGTCGTGCCGCGATTTTACGTCATCACGACGCTAACATCATCCGGGACACTGACATGACGTTTCGTTAGCATTTGCTAGCATTTGCTTAGTATGTAAACCTACACAGTTTACATACTAAACTTATAAAGAATTTAAAATACCAAAATACACTTTATAACATACTTTATAAGAAAAATAGTCATTTAACAGTAAACAAGTAAACTTTTTAAACAAAACTAATTACGTTTGACAACACGAGTCGCTGGTTTAATTCGCGTTAACGCGGGTTTCATTAAATATGTAGATTCTCTCATCATTTAACTCAAACAAGCAATTAATATAACAAACAATTTATAAAATAAAACAAAAAAATTGGTCTTATTTGAATCTTTTTAAGATTAGCATAAGTTCATCTTGGCCTGTTAGCATAGCTAGCTAACCAAACATGCTAACTTTGACAGCTTAAACACAATAAGGCAACATGCCTTTTAATCTTACAGCAAGAAAGAAAATTTAAAAAAGTTTTTATCAAAATAAGAACCAAAAAAACAGCCAACAATGTCACCCCTAAACACGCAATGCACATTAATACACTAGCTACGTGCTAACTAAATCCTAACTTTTCCAATTCAGCCTCTTTCCAAATAGTGTCAAACTAATTTTAAAAGCAACATTATTACAACTTCGATGACTACAATTCACAGCAAAATTAAGTAAGCGTTTCATCATAATGCACTAAATAAGAAAAAGGAGGAATACCTGGATTGGAAGACGCCATAGTCAAGTAGACGTAAAGGTTAGCCTGCTGGCTAGCTTTGCTAATACATAAACAAAAACACACAGGGGGTTATGTTTAATAAATTCTTGAGATTAATGTTTATATCCCGATTTTAAACCAGAATACCAAATAATAAATTGAAAAAAATATATATGTATATATCACAAGCTGTAAATAATCATTTTTAAAGCGTTATTATCCGGAAGAATAGTTTTCCCATTTAAACCCCCCTCCATGCTGAGCTAAGATGGCGCTCTGCTTCCAGAACACAAGCGCACGGTAAAAAAAAAATGTGTTCGCTTTGACATGATCCAAAAAATCAAACGCCATGAATCACATTTTACATGTTTAAAGTACTTCAGTGTTTTTGGGGTGTGTTTCCATATTTCTGCAATTTTGCACTGACGTTACAAGATTACGGTTTGAATTTGATTTTAATTCAATTAATAAGTTTTGCTGTTAACTCAATAAAGCAACAGCTGCAGGTCTGGTCAACCGATCCTTGTCAACCGATCATTTTTAAAGATGTACTGGAGATCCAAAATTCTAGTTTAAAATGTCTTGGAAAATAAAGTTAATTTGACTAATTTATTTATTTACAAATCACAGTTTTGTATTGCAACTAGGTCATAGTTGTCATCTCACTGGTTTAAAGATATCTTTGCTCCCAATTAATGAGAAATATAATCAGGGGAGGGTGGCGCAGTGGTTAACACGGTCGCCTCACAACAAGAAGGTCCTGGGTTTTGCATGTTCTCCCCACGCTTGCGTGGGTTTCCTCTGGGTACTCCGGTTTCCTC
>JAOTQW010000036.1:760011-770833 GCA_026260075.1 Sisor rabdophorus | reverse complement strand
CCACCAGGCGCTCGCACTCGAGCCCCAACCCCGGGCCTGGCTCCAGGGTGGGGCCTCGGTTGCGCCATACCGGGCGGCATCACAGACATTGATATTTTTATCATCATTAAGGGGTGATTGGGCTGCTCTTAGTCTGGCCCATTCCCTAAGACCTGTTTGCCTTGGGAGACCCTGCTGGGGGCATGTAGCTCCTAGGGTCCTTCGGGCACTCAAACCCCCTCACCACGATAAGGTGGCAGTCCATTTGCAAGTTAAACATTTAAAAAAATTATTGCAAGACATAGACACACACATTTTTCCACCAAGCTTTTTTTTGGGTTGTATTTGAATTTAAAAAATGGCACTGACATCGATTAAACAGAGGGAATGCAAACTTTTGCACTCATTTTCCAAATCCTGTTTTTTTTCTTTAGCTTGTTTCCCAAAGCCAATGTGACAAAGCTTGGTCCATGGAGCCATTTTAACTGCACATATTCTTGTGCACATTTGCTGGAACCTCGTGACCCACTGTTCCAGCGCATTGGTTCCTTGTTCTTGATGCAGGTGGTTAAAGAGTTTGGCACAGACCACATCTATAACACGGACACGTTTAATGAGATGACACCCGCCTCGTCTGACCCAGGCTATCTAACTGCTATTAGTAGAGCCATATTTGAAACTATGACCTCAGGTAATCCAAATAGTTAATTAAAAAACAGAATCTCTTTTATTTAGAATAGAACATAAATAACAAAACAAATGATCAAACAAACATTTTATGCACAAAATAAGGATTTTAAATGTGATGCCTGCAGCAAGTCTTAAAATAGTTGGGCTGGGACATACCGTCCTGTGGCATCTACTTTTCTTTTAAAACAGTTTGAAGACGTCTGGGCATCGAGGTTATTGAGTTTTTGAAGTTTTAGTTGGAATTTGGCCCTATTCTCACCTAAACCAGGTTTTCAGCTGCTGAGTTTTCAGCTGCTAACCATTATTAATGAATTAGTTGGTGACCTGCCAATGAGTGTTGTCTGAGGGCCCAAAGACCACAGGCATCAAACAAAGGTCTTCAGTATTTAATCATTCTTTTACAAATTGTAGAGCCACTCTCTCTAACAGATCCCTTTTATAGCTAATTGTGTTACAGACCTGATGTCATCTTCTAGCTGAATCCTTTAAAAAAAGGATTGCATTTCAGCCCGTTGTTGCCCCAGTGCCAACTTTTTTTAGACCTGTAGCAGGCATCGAATTTGAAATGAGTTCATTTAGTGGATAAAAGTAAAATCTTCAGTTTAAGTATTATCTGTTTTATTGTAAACACTTTTGTATTCATTATTCAAATTTAAGAAACGTTTCAGCTTTTCCGGAATTCGAATTATGAATGTTGAATATGTTGACTAATTGTTTTGCATTATCAAATTACAGTGGATCCACAGGCCATTTGGCTAATGCAGGGCTGGCTATTCGTTAGCAGTCCAGAGTTTTGGAAACCTCCACAGATTCAGGCTCTTGTCCAAGGCGTACCTCTGGGACGTATGATCATCCTAGACCTCTTTGCTGAGTCTATGCCTGCTTTTAACTTAACCAAGTCATTCTATGGTCAGCCCTTTATCTGGTGCATGCTACACAACTTTGGTGGCAATAGCGGCCTATTTGGCACAGTGGAGAGTGTTAACTCTGGTCCTTTCCAAGCCAAGAATTTTCCAGCTTCCACTCTGGTGGGCTTGGGCATTGCTCCTGAAGGCATTGAGCAAAACCCAGTCATTTATGAGCTGATGGCAGAGCTGGCGTGGCATGAGAAACCAATCGATTTGACAAAGTGGGCATCGTTGTATGTTTTGAGACGCTATGGCACCACTAATGACAGCCTGGTGCTTGCCTGGCGCCTGCTGTTTGGCAGTGTGTACAATTGTACCATTCGTGTGTACAAGAACCACAACCGGAGTCCACTGGTACACCGACCATCTCTAAAGATGCAGACTGAAATTTGGTACAACTCAGGAGACGTCTATGAAGCCTGGAAGCTGTTGCTGGAAGCTGCACCTTCGCTGATTTCTGTTAGTACATTCCGTTATGATCTGGTGGATGTGACGCGCCAAGCTGTTCAGCTTCTCACAACGCAGTTCTATGAAGAAATACGAGAGGCATTTCTGGTAAGAATAATTTTTTGACTTTCTGATGTTTGACTTAAGGTTATTCATTAAGAAATAAATTACGGAATTAAGGTTTATTAAATTTTTTTCCGCAAAACTAATTCAGCCCCCAACATTTAGGCACAGAAGCTTCCAGAACTCCTGACAGCCGGGGGGCTGCTTATTCATGACCTGTTACCCGAACTGGACCGCCTCCTTTCCAGTGACACCAGCTTTCTGTTAGGGGTGTGGCTTAAGCAAGCAAGGTCGTTGGGTGCAGATGAACAGGAGGCGGACCTGTATGAGCTGAACGCTCGGAACCAGCTCACACTGTGGGGACCTGATGGGAACATCCTAGACTATGCTAGCAAAGAGTGGGCAGGTCTAATAAAGGATTACTACACGCAGCGTTGGAGACTTTTTGTCGACACTCTTGTAAAGTGTGTGGAAAGCGGCCAGCCTTTTAAGCAGAATGCATTTAACGAGGCTGTGTTCCAAATTGAAAAAGGCTTCATCCACAACAGAAAGAGATATCCCTCCAAACCAAGTGGGGATACATACCATATCGCGCTGGGGATATACCTCAAATACTATCCACAGTTTTTAAAGCGGTTCTATAACAAAACTTTGCCAGGGGATAGATAATACACATCTTATATAATGTATGTTTTTTCTATAGCATTAAACATTTTATCTGCTATTTCCTGTCTTAATTGTAGGTTCTAATTCACATTAGTGATTTATAAAAAAATTTTAAGCCAATGTTTTCTTCACTTTTGTGTCATGATCGGTTATGTCCAGTAACCGGATGTCTGTCTGTCCATTTATAAACATTGTGGGTCTATCTGACTTTCTATTGTCAAACCATCTGTCTATCTATACACTAATTATTCGATCTTCTTCTATACCTGCTTATTCTCTAACCTGGGGCCACGGGGGTCAGCTGGAGCTGGTACCAATAACAACAATTTTGTTTGCAATAGGTTGCTTGCACATGATGTCACTGCAGTCTCGTGGGATTTATCTAAAGGAATGGTAATTTTTTCATAGGTTTGGAATAGCTATGCTTTGTATTGTTTACAGATGTGCAACCAGGTCAAATTGAGTCAAAAAGATGTGCTCATATTATGAACATTTATTGTTTAAAGTACAATGTGACACTATGTGCTGAACACTGATGGGCGGTGCGGCGTATATTTCTGATGCATATATCAGCTACGTTGTCAGTCTATTATACATGTTCATGAATTAATATTAACTAAATAGTAATCAATTACGTGATTACAGTACAGCACATTGAAATAAATTAAATAGCTAGTTTTCTAACTATAGTCATTTTAAGGCAGTATTAAAAAAATTGAGTATTTCGATTTTTGTTTCATGATTGTGTAAATTGTGTCGTTATATTCTTGGAATACAATAATTTTTTTGTTATAAAACGATTTGAGAATTTTTTTTAATTTATAAAACGACTTGCGTACTCGTACATTTATTAATTTTTTTTAGGGCCGATATATTGGTTTTGAGATTAAATTCTTAATACGTTTTTATCTCCTATATGTTTAATATATAGAATTAACAGGAAGCTAACGCTGCTAATAAAAAAACGGCAAAGTTTAAACGAGTTAGTTGTCCACTGAGGAAGATCCAATCACCTGAGTGAAAGCAATCACGTGGTTTGCAAAGCGCTCGGTCAAATAGGCACGCAAATACGTTTCAGGAAGTGTTTGAGACTGGTAATAAGGTCAAAATTTATTTGATGTTTTGTACTCATTTAGAAAAAAATTGAGAGGTCGATCATAGAGCGATATGATTGTGTGAAACCGAGCACCGCTCTGTTTTCGGTAAGTATTTTGCTTTTGACCGGCGGCAGCATTTTAGCGTGTTAGCGCTCCGTTGTGGCGTCACGGGTTTTGGGTTGTGTCCCAAACGGAGTTCAGCTTTTTACGCTAGGTCACTTAAGAGAATTCATATAACACACACCGTGTGCAGTTTAGACATTATAAATTAGCTCATTTGTGATCTTTGAACTCCGGTTTTTAAAAACAATTCTTTAATTACCACCATAAAAACAAAATATTTAACATTAAGAAACTGTCTTTCTGTCAACGTCACTGTCTTCAATTGCTTTTGCCCGCTTGTCTGTCCATCTGACAGGTTCTTTCTGTAAATCAGCTATCTGTCCCATCTAAAACTCGAGATCTGTTTTTTTGTCTGTCAGCCTTTGTATCTCGAAATCAGCTGTCTACCTGTCTCTGTCAGCCTGTCTCTGTCCATTAAGCAGCTCTGTATAAAATTCAATTAATTATCTATCTGATCAGCTGACTGTCTGTCTGAATCTCTCTGAATCTGTCTATGTCCCTCTACCCAGCTGTCTATCTGTTTGCATCTGTCTATCTTCTGTTCATCCAACCAGTGGTGGTGGTGTGTTTTGTAGCTTGCTGGCGGTGCAAGTGGACACTGTCTGCCTATAATGTCAATGTTCAGCTCAGGCGTGCTGGTCCTCACCTCCCCTCTTCATGCTCTCCCATTCCGCCTGGCTCCTGTCCTTAAGTCTGCAGCTAAACTAGTGGATCGCACTCTGTATGTTCATCTGCACCCCGGCCTTAACCTGGAGACATGCACTGTACAACGCCCAGCTTTTATCCAACCCTCTGCGGACCTACCAGGTCTCATATCGCGCCTATACAGCAATGCAGCAGACGTCTGTGCTCACCTGGATGTGCGTCTGCTCCTTGCTAACATCTGTGCGCAACATGACGTGACCCTTGACACATTCCCCTCTCCTCAGAGGCTCTCCCAATCTCCAGAGGTTGTTATGACAGATTTCCCTTTGAAGGACATGGGACAGTCACCTTTGGTGGCCCAGTGTCTTATGGTTTACGCCGAAAGCTGCTATGTCTGTTCGCCCAACCTTTCCTCAGTCATGTTGTGGCCACAGCTGAAGGAATCACTGAAAGAGCAAAAGGAAAACTGGACAAAAAACGATTCGCAGCCTTTTCAGACATTCGAAGACGTGGTGGTAGGTGGTACCTTTGATCGTCTGCATGGCGCACACAGAACCCTATTAAATATTTGCAGCTTGATGGCGAACAAACGCTTGCTAATTGGAGTGTGCGACCAGGAATTGCTTAAAAGTAAGTAAACTCTTTTAGTTGTGGTCCCTCTGTGATGCAGCATTTACATGGGTACTACGCTAACGTTCCTCTATGTCCAGGTAAGATGTTAAAGGAGCTGATCGAACCATATGGAACACGCATAAAAAAGCTCAGCGAGTTCCTGAACGACGTGAAACCATCCCTGCAGTATGAAATCGTCCCACTGTCCGACCCCTTTGGCCCATCCATCAGCGATGCCAAGCTGCAGTGCATCGTGGTGAGTGAGGAGACGAAGCGAGGTGGCGAGGCCGTCAACAGGAAAAGAGCAGAGAATGTACGGCAAACATTGTCACGTTCTAACCACTGTTACAGATGTCAAGTATGGAAAAAAAAGTTTAATTTTACATTAAAATTGTTTTGCCGTTGTCGTACAGGGGCTCACAGAGCTGGTGGTTTATGAAATTCCTCTAATTAAAGACACGCATCGCACTGACATCGAGGAGGAGAAGATCAGCTCATCGAGCCTGCGCACACGCATGCTGGGCACGCTTCTTGTCCCCCCCATGGTGATACAACATTAAATGCTTTGAATAAAATATGTAAAAGATGAATCTAACAATACGTCTTGCTTTCTTGCGTATATATCAGCCTGGCGCTGCTCTCCCCCAGCTCCCTTACATGATCGGTCTGACTGGAGGCAGCGGAAGCGGAAAAAGCTCTATTGCACAGAGACTGGAAGGACTCGGAGCCGCCTGGATTGATGCAGACCAGCTCGGCCATGATACCTACCGACCCGGTACGGCTGCCTACCAAAGTATCGTGCGGGAGTTTGGAACAGGTAGGGGCCGGTTATTGGGAGGGGCTAAGTGGCTAAAGAAGTTATAATAATAAAAGAGAAATTTTTATCGATTTGAAATGCAAAATCATGTGAATGTGGGCATGTGTGTTTGTGTGTGTTTCACATCAGATATTGTGAAGCAGGATCAGACCATTGACAGACGAGCCCTGGGGATGAAAGTGTTTGGAAATCAGGTAGGGTAGTGCAACTGGGATATTTACCAAAATATGCTGCAATAATATTAAGAATGTTGTAGTGGTTACCGTGTTCATTTCGCAGCAAGAAGGTTTGATAACCACATTGATTGGTTATTCTAAATTGCTTATAGGAGTGTGTGTGTGTTTGTAGCCCTGCGATGGACTGGCAACCTGTCCAGGGTGTACCCCTGCCTCTTTTTATGTGTGCTAGGATAGGTTCCAGCAGACCCCTGTAACCCTAAACTAGGGAATAAGTGGGTTAGAAGACGTGACTAGCGTGGTGATTAGCACTGTTGCCTTACAACAATCCTGGGTTTGATTCCTGGGGTCTTTTTGAGTTAACATGTTCTCCCTGCTTGTGTAGGTTTCCTCCAGGTACTCCGGTTTCCTCCCACAGTCCCAAAACATGTACATTAGGTTGATTGGTGACTCTAAAATTGCCCAAAGGATTAAGTGAGAGTGTATGTAGTTGTGCATCTATGTTTGCCACTTTGATGACCTGTCCAGGGTGTACCCCCTGCCTTTCGCTTTGTGGGCTTAAGGATTGGCTGCAGCAGACCCCCGTGACCCAGAGCTAGGGAATAAGCGGGTATAGAAGACGAATAATTGAATATAAATATATTCCGTGCGGTGGAATAGTGGTTAGCACAGTCCAAAAACATGTACATTAGGTTAATTGGTGATTCTAAATTGCTAAATTTCCAAAACACCCTGTGGAGTGAATGTAAGTGGTTTTGTCTGTGTGCGACCCTGTGATGGACCTGTCCAGAGTGTACCCCAGCCTCTCGCTTAATGTGCACTAGGATAGGCTCCAGTAGATCCCAAGACCCTGAGTAGGAAATAAGCGAGTATAGAAGATGAATTAATAAATATTAATACTAATAATATTAATTGGGCGGTGCGGTGGTGTAATGGTTCTCACAATGGACCTTACAAGAGGCTCCCAAGTTAGATTTCCGAGCAAGAGGTCTTCCAGACGGCATGTTGTTCATGCGTTGCCGGGGCTTACTTTGGTTTCTTCTCACAGTCCAAAAACTTGTACATTAGGTTGATTGGTGATTTTTAAATTTGCTATTAGATCGCATTTGAGCGTGCGTGTGGTTGTTCGTCTATGTGTGGCCCTGTGATGGACTGGTAACCGTCCAGTGTGTACCCCTGCTTTTTGCCCTATGTGTGCTGAGTATAAAAGAAAAATAAATAAATAATATTAATTAAAGTTTGTAAAACAAATTTCCTGTGGCTTTAGTAGAAATGTCAGTAAATGCTACGTGTGATTTTTCTAGGAACGGTTAAAAGCACTAACTGATATAGTGTGGCCTGAGATTGCACTTCTTGTGAAAAAAAGAATTCAGCAAGCTATAGCCGATGGTATATTTCACTTTTTGTTTTAAAAATATTCAGTTTTTTTAGTATTGAATAAATGTTAACTTAAACTTCTTAACTTAATGATCTTCATGTACACAGGGAAGCAAGTGTGTGTGTTGGACGCTGCGGTTTTGTTGCAAGCGGGATGGACGGATATGGTACATGAAGTCTGGGTGGCGATTATACCTGAAGACGAGGTGACATCAACCTTAGTGAACTTCTCACCTTTGCTAGTAAACTTTGTCTGATATGCAGCCGTCTGTCTAATTCTTCTATTCGTCCTCATTTCTGTCTCTTAGGCCGTTAGGCGTATCATGCAGCGGGACGGGGTGAGTCAGGAGGACGCACTGAGAAGATTACGAAGTCAGTGGTCTAACAGACAGCTGGTAGAGCGAGCCAACGTGGTCCTGTGTACACTCTGGGAGCCGGACGTCACTCAAAGACAGGTATCTTCTATACCCGCTTATTCCCGATCTCGGGTCACAGGAGTTTGCGCGAGCCTATCCCAGCACACATGGGGTGAAAGGCATCGGGTACACCTTGAACAGGTCGCCAGTCCATCGCAGGGCCATGCACACAACCACACATTCTCTACTATGGGCAATTTAGAATCACCAATTAACCTAATGCACATGTTTTTAAACTGTGGGAGGAAACTAGAGTACTCGGAGGAAAGCCATGGGGAGAACAGGCAAACTCCGCAAAGACAGACCCCAGGAGCTTCATGTTGTGAGGTGACTGTGGCTAACCACTACGCCATCATGCTGCCCGCTTGGTCAATCAATTAATGATTAATCTATACATTCTTTAGTCCACTTATCAATCAACGTCACAAACCAATTAAACCAGCAATTCATTAATCCATCCATCGATTAGACTGCCATTCTGAAATGGCAGTCCAATCGAAATTTTATTTAATTATGCAGTTGCATTTATAACATTTTAAATGAACTGCACCACAAACACTCAACCCCTCACAATCATGCCCCATCTCAAACTAACTAAACTGAATTCTTTATATTGTGTCACCTTACTCTATGTTGTATTCAAATACACATTATGGCACACAAGATACAATACTATACACACTATTAGAAAACAGTCTTGCTTTGAACATTATTTCTGCACATGTATATAACTTTCAGAACAATGCATACAGGGTGGCACTGTTGCATCACAGCAAGAAGATCCACGGTTTGATTCGCCGGCAAGGGTTCTTTCTGTGGGGAGTTTACATGTTCTTCCTGCACTTGCATGGGTTTATTGCAGGTTCTCCAGTTTCTTCCCACAGTTCAAAAACATTGCACAGGTTGATTAGTGTATAGTGTCAATAGGAGTGTGTGTGTTTGGCCCTGTGATGGAATGGTGACCTGTCCAGGATGTACCCCTGCCTCTCGCCCTATCTGCGCTGGGATAGGCTTCAGCAGACCCTGGTGACCCCGAGTTAAGAAATGAGTGAGCATAGAAAATAAATGAATGAATGATCACCTCTGTGTGGTCTGTTTATTTATATTCACATCTCATTACAAACTGTTCTTTTTGGTTAGATGCTAACTGCATTTTGTTGCCTTGTAATTTAACTTTAATCTAATCTAATCTTATACAGGGGTGCCTTACTTGGGGTCACAGGGGTCTTCTGGAGCCTATTTAGGCTCCCCAATCCTAATGTATTAGGTGGATTGGTGATTCATGATTGCCCATAGGCGTAAGTGTTGTTCGTCTATGTGTGGCCCTGTGATAGACTAGTGACCTGTCCAGGGTGTACCTCTGCCTTTCGTCCTGTGTCCGGTGAGATAGACTCCAGCAGACCCCTGTGACCCCAAGTTAAGAAAACAAACAAGTGCATTTATAGATTTTCATTTATACAAGTTGTACAGAGCGTCTTTGTTAATAAATCCACAGGTAGAAAAAGCCTGGAATCTTCTTCAAGTTCGGATACAACGGGAATAAGAACACCCACACACGCGTATGCATAAGTTGCTGCTTTAGGGCTAAATATCAAGGTACATTGTCAGGTGTTTAGGATTAACTCAACAGTCAAACATTTTTTTATATCCAGGTGTTTGCTGAAACACGCCCTAAAGACTGACAGAGTAGAGAGAGACTTCTGATGCTATTTACTGGGGAGGTAGTTAAAATATACAATAATTCATTTTTATTACTTGGTTAGCCAAGCACCACAGTTATTATTGAACCATGAATAAATGCATCATGCTTTCTTTTCAATTATCAATCAACTGATATTTTATTTTTTAACTTTTTTCTAAATATTCTTAGCCTTATTTTTATTATTGTATATCACTTTTGTCATATCAGTGCCATCTATATACAGTGCCATCCTGTGTAACAGTCATTACCAGTAGGGCTGTCATAATTGACATTAGGGTGACTATTAATTGTCAAAGAAATATTTGCTTGAATTGGTGCTTTAGCGATGGTTATTAATTATAAGTCTTGTTTTTAACAAAATTAATTTTAAATCATTCAAATAAAGCAAAACAAAGCATTTTTATTCCTTCCAATTTGTGCTTTATTAATGCTTTACTATGAATATTTAATTAGAGATAAATAGTATTTAATGAAATCCATATTTTGTTTCCTGTCAGTGGTGTTTGTTTGTTGGGTCATTGACGCGTGATTCGAGTATCAGAAAAACCCAATGCCCCGACTTTTGAATCCCGCTGCTCCACTTACTTACTTTAGTTAAATGTAGTGTGCTGCAAATAATACTGCATAAACTCCCCCTTGTAGCTGGTGCGCAGTAATTGCGGTTGGATTTGAAAACCGTGGATAGGCCAAATAATTGAGATCGAGCTATTATTTAATAACTGTGACAGCCTTAATCACCAGTGTTTTTTAAGTCTAAATGCTTGTTACACTGCCAGATTTTAAATCGCACAACAGGTCCATTTTAGCATGGGCAAGATTTCACAGGCCTTTTCAGTTCCTCCAGATCATGTCGTCCGTCAGTCACACTGTCACTAGTGTAAACAAGCAGCGATTTAGCTTTACTTTCAGGCATCAATTTGCAAGTTAGTGAGTCAAAATCAGGGCTAAATTTGTGCAGTGTGAACTAGTCATAAATGGAGTTACTTAAAATAAATTGTAGTTAATTTAACATGGCTGCAAATTCCCGTAGTTCTGCTTTACCAGAGTCGTCTTCTTCTCCTCCTTTCGGCTGCTCCCATTTAGGGGTCGCCACAGCGAATCACT
>JAOTQW010000036.1:740493-759911 GCA_026260075.1 Sisor rabdophorus | reverse complement strand
GATGCCCTTCCTGACACAACCCTCTCTATTTATCCAGGCTTGGGACTGGCACAGATGTCACTGGCTTGTGGCCCCTGTGGCTAGATTTTCTGTTTTACCAGAGTACAAATAAAATAGAAAAAGTTAAAATAATTTGATTATTGTACAAATATTTTCGTAATCTTGTTTTACCATTAATTACTTTATTAAAAGATTTTCTTTTTACTTGGTCACTTAACGGTTGTGTCCATAATTGTCCAATGTTTTTTTTTCTTTTTAGACCCTTCAGTTTAAATTGATTTAGAATTAAAAGTACAACCCTGTTTGATGTGAGGGAATCAAATGACAGTTTTAAGTGTTATAAAAAATCTATTGGGCTAAATAATTAATTAGGTTCAAAATAAGTGAGCAGCACCATGGCGTAGTGGTTAGCACCACTTTGATTACAGGATAAGGGGTCCTTCTGTGTTTGTTCTTCCCGCGCTTGCCCTGGATTTACTTTGGGTACTCAGGTTCCAATCATTAGTTTGATTGGTGGTTTTCATTAGAAGTGATTGCGTGTGTGTGTGTGTGGGATAGGCACACCCCTGTTACCCCAAGTTAGGGAATAAGTGGGTATTTAAAAAATGAATGAATGAATGAAAAACAGTAAGTATCTGCTATTAATCACGCTTGACACCCAATCAGTTGGGTTCTAAAAAAATCTTTAATCAGTCAATGTTTATTTTTAATATATTGTTTTTGTCTTTATATTTACTGGATTTCTACTATAAATGAACTAAATTAAGCTTTTCATTAATAACTTTAAAAGAAGTTTTAAAAACAGCAGTAAAAGTGAAAAAGAAAAAAAGAAGCATACTAAGTGCAAGTGTACAAAAATGTCACATCAGTACTATTTCTCCTTGGGAAGTGGAGAAGTCTCCAGTCATTTTCTGGAAATTAATCTCTGGACTGAGAGAGGGAAAAAAGATTGAATAATTCTTTATTAAATAACCTTTACACTGTCACAAATGATTAAATATCAAATTATAGCTTCACATGCACTTGCATTCAGCAACCATCTAATTGGTTAAACCCCTACACCTGCTGATATCCTGGGTGTTTCGTACACAACAGAATGTGTATTAAAACAAACAAAAAATGGTCGGGATCAAAGAAAGCCATAGACGCTTGTGTGAGAGGACAAACGAGAAGAGATAAAAGGATTCAAAAAGACGAAGTCTATAGTCACTCAAGTATTCATTCTTTACACCGGTGCTGAGCTTGATAGCAGACGTGTCCTGTGATGATAAAAATTTGATTCGCTCTGACCAAGTGCCTGTTCTGGACCCTCACAAATGGTGACGTATCCCCCTCCTGCTGTACTGGATCCTTATTGAGCAGACCATTTGTTTCCTTAGTAATTTCACGCCCCTAGTTAACCACATTGAGCCTTGCTGAGCACAGTGCCTGCCCTAGGAGGTTAGAGGCTTGGACCTTGTACATCCCAGAATCTCTAGGTTGTACCCGTAAAAGTGTGAGCGTACAAAGCCCGTCCTCTTTGTACTTGATCTGCACACGCTCAGTCTCCTTTAGGGGCTGGTCGTCTAGCAGCCACACCACGTCTGGGTCGGGGTAACCTGCAGAAAAGTGGAAATGGTAGCTCAGGATTGCCAAGCTGCCACTGCTTGACCCCAGATGCTCCTAACCCTTAATTGATCAGTTGGATAAGAAAAAGGTAGTCTCTTTGGATAATGATGTACAAAATGCCATAAATATAAATGTGGTATACAAGACATTCAAAATAGAGAACTACACACCATATTTCTAGAATCTTTTGCTGCTTGGACCACACAAGGACATTCATCAAAAGGTTTATGAAAGTGGTCTTTACCCCTATACTCTAGTTTTATTACCTTCAACGATGCAGGCCATGTGCACGGTAGCACCACAGTGCTCGGTCAGGTTGTGAAGGGCTTGTGGGAAATTCGGTTTGCATCTTAGCTGCTGCTCCAGAGCGCCAACAGCCTTTTCAGCTTCCTTCCCCAAAGCAGTGTCTTTCCAAAAAACAATTCCAAACTGTAATAGTGTTTGTTACAGATAGGTACAGAAAAGGTTTTGCACCATACTCATGACATGCATTTGTTACCGGTTACATGGCTGGACAAAGTGTCCAAGCCCTCTGATCTGTTCGTGAGGTGCGCCATCCTCTTTAGTGCCAGCATGGCTTTACCGGTTTTCTTAAATGAAAAAATGAAAGTTTAAGAATTTATTTATTCATTCATTTATTCATCTTCTATACATTTACAGCATTTGGCAGACGCTCTTATCCAGAGCGACTTACAACTCAGTGGTGGCTTGGTGGTAGTGGGAATTGAACCCGGGTCTTTCTGGTAACAGTCCAACACCTTAACCACTAGGCCACCCCTTCTATACCTGCTTATTCCTGAATCCGAGGGTGAAAGTCCATTGCTGGGCCACGTGCACGCACACACACACACTTACTCCCATGGGCAATTTAGCGTCATCAATCAACCTAATGTTTTTGGACTGTGGGAGGAAACCCACGCAAGCGCAGGGAAAACATGCAAACTTCGCAAAGAAAGACCCCAAGCACAGGATTCAGTTAAAGAATTTATAGTAGAAAATGTAAAATGTACCAGCTTTTCAGTTTGTGTGATGTGATTGACAGTATTCTAAAGACAAGAAAGAAGTTCACCTAGTTCATAAACCAACTCTGACACTTGCACTTACCTGCCATCGTTGTCTGGCCAGGAAGCGCCGCATCTTGTCTTTGTTTAGGGCTTTCGTTACTCGCCCAGATGACGATGCCATCCATAGATGAGCCAAAGCCTGCTCACACGACATTCGATTCCTGCATGTAAAATGAAGAAACACATCAACATTCGTACAGGGTAAACAAAAATAATGACATGGCAGTGGTAGCAAAACCTTTTTTCTTTTCTCAGCAGTTTGCAGATGAAGTCCTTGGCATCGACAGTGAGGTCATCAAACTCTTCATTGAACTCCCAGGTCGCAGCAGTGACGAGTGAGAGAGTCTCTATGTCAGTGCTTCCCTGAAACGGTGATTCTCCACTCAGTCTAACCACAAGATAAAAATGTATTGAATACAAAACCACATAAAACAAAACCACAACGGCAAACGTCGGTACGTACAGAATATAGCAGATCACCCCGATGCTCCACATGTCTGTCGACAGATCCACAGCCTCGTAGCTCACCACCTCTGGAGCCACAAACTCAGGTGTGCCGTGCATCACCTTAAGAGGCTTTCCAGGTTCTGTAAGAAGTTATTAACAAGGTGTGTTCTGTTGTTCAAGCAGTGCAAAGTAGGACATTTTAATTCTAATCACAGCTGTTTCAACACCCTGGACAGGTCTATTGCAAGGCCCACACACACACAGTTTTGCATCAACATGCTGGCCTAAAATAATTTATACCATAGGAACCACCCCTATGAGACCACACACTGAAACACTCACCAAGTTTTCTAGCCAGGCCAAAATCGATGATCTTTATAAGTGTCCCGGTGGCATTGAGGCAGCATATGTTTTCTGGTTTTAAATCGAGATGGACAATGCTTTTGTGGTGAAGATACAGGACGCCCTCCAGGATCTGCCTCATGTACTGCATACAGGTGGGTTCAGTGTGCTCAAAATTATCATCTACGATACGCTCCAACAACTCACCACCAGCAATGCTGAGAGACAAATGGAGTCATTAAAGAAAAAAATTAATAATGCTTAAAAAAAGGCTGAACCACTTCTGCAGCGATGGAACACTCACTACTCCATTATCAAGGCAATCTCGGAGCGGGTGTCAAATGCTCCCAGGCACTGCACCAGCTTCGGATGGGACAGCTCCTTCATCAGCTTTATCTCTTCTCTAGCTGCATCTTTGTCTTTTGATCCAATCGCACGGTAGAACTTTCCCGCACACACCCGACCATTCTCCTTATGAGTTAGTCGGAACACCTGGCCAAATTTCCCACTGCAGAAAAAAATATTCAAATTATTGACCTCATGTTGGCTCATCACAAGTAGTCAGTTCCGATCCTAACAACCTTACTCACACTCCTAATTTTTCATGGATGTTGTAGCAATCTTTGACCTTGTGCACATCATCAACAACGACCTCGACTTGTGGAAGTGGCTCCTCCTCTGGCTCAGCTAATAAATGAGCATTTATAGGTATGGTCATTTTCTGGTTATCCATGGACAGGAGGTTTTAAACATTTCAAAAGTCACAATTCTCTTACTTGCAAACTATAAGAGACTTAGTTTCAGAAAACAATTTTATAAACCATAATAAAGTACATTGATTTACAGTTTGTGGCCATAAAACTATAGTAAATTAGAAGTTACTGCATACCTGCAGTATCCATTTCAAAGCAGTCGGACTCTTCACTGGGGTCACTGACTCCTAAGGCATTGCAGGCTCGTACACGGAAGCGGTATTTGCCCTGTGCATGAAGATCTGACTGAACTCGGTAAGACGTGTCCTTACACTGCAACGTAAGGACCTTCCATTCCCCGGATTCAGATGGACCGACACTTTGCATCTCCACCACGTAATCTGTGATTTGTGAACCTCCGTCGTAATTTGGTCCACTCCAGGACAAAACTAAAGTACTGGGAGCCAGCTGGGACACATATGGAGACGACGCAGGCCGTTCCGGACGATCTTTAAAAAGATTTAAATATTTAAAAACTGACAGGCTGACCATTGGTGATGTAAATTAATTGGAATTGGTTCTCGCACCGTTAATGCTAAGTACAATTGTATGTTCAACAAGGCCTTTTCGAGTCTGAACAAAGATAGTGTAGCGTCCAACATCAACAGGTAGAACTTCTGAGATGGTTAGAACACTGCCATTGGTGCTCTTTTGTATGCAAATTCGATCTCCTTCCAACACAGCCTGTCAGGGGAAAGAATATTATATATATATATATATATATATATACACACACACACACACATGAATGAAATATTGCTAGTATGTTGACTTATTTCCTCACATTTCATCAGTTAGTAAATTTAACTGATGACAATTTCCTCAAAGTAAATTTTATTGATTTAATTAAATTCGATTACAACTATATTTTAACAATTTTATATCATCCATTTTATTAGTAACAGTCAAATTTAACATTTGAACTCCTTGTGTAAAGTCAGCTTCTTACTGAGCAACTGCAAAGTGTTCAAGTGCACGCACAGAGACTTTTAAAGTGATTTGCAGTAGGAATTTACTTGCAACCTACTGATTATATTATGTCTTGTGTATTTTGATCACAATATTTTGATATTAAATAAAAACAACTGATCAAGCTCCAGACCGTTTTCCTGTTGTGGATCCAGCAGGAAGCCGTCTGACTTGAGCCCCGGAAGGCACAGGAAAGTTGTGCCGTCTCACCAACACGCACCTGCACCTTTTCCACAGGGTCCACAAACTCAAATGCAGGGCCTGGTAAAGACGGAGAAAGAGATAGACAGAACGATTATTAAATGTTTGGATTTTGACCACAACATGTTTCCTCTACATCAAAAAAATAAAAATGGCGATTAAAACACTGTTCAGCAATTACTCTTTTCTTTTCCTTCAAAAAGAAAACAAACATCCTGTATACCCACAAAAGTTACCTTCATGTTAAGTAGAAACAAACCTAGTTATATAATGGACCTGTGCTAGTGAGAATTGCTTTGATACCCTCCTTTCTGTGCCAAGCCAGTCAACAATGATATGATGTGGCTCTCGTCATGGCTATTATGTCCTGGAACCTTTTTGGCCAAGCCCCTATTAGCATGTTATACATTGCTTTCAGAACTATACATCTAAACAAAGTAAAATTCCAGAATGAAACAAGTTTACTTGGGATTGCCCAGTTAAGGTTCTCTCAAAGGCAAAATAAAGGTAAACTTTACTTCAACTACACAAACTGTGCAGACCTGCACCCGGCTATGCAAAACAAATAATTGTAAAAGCAAAACAACAAAGCCTGCCAACAAAGTCTATGATGTGGCGCTTTTATCATGACTATTATTTTTGGAACCTTTTTGTCAGGGTTCCCATCAAGCCCCTTGATGTTACCTATCGCTTCTCAAACCACAGATACAAAGAAAGTTCCAGGACAAAAAGAAAGTTTACTTAAAACTGCAAAAAAAAATGTACTAGCACAAACAAGTTGCCACTGCTGGGCCCTTAAGCAAAGGCCTTAACCCCCTAAATAATCAGTTGTATATTTATTTAATTTTTCTCTACCTGCTTATTCCCTAACTTGTGGTCACAGAGGTTTGCTGGAACCTATTCAATTGTACATGGGGCGAGTGGACAGGTGTACAATCTGGACAGGTCTCTAATCCATCGCAGGTCCACACATAGATGAACAACCACACACTTATATTCACCCCTATAAGCATTTAAGAGTACCCAGAGTAAACCCACGCAATGTGGGAAAACATGCAAAACCTTGCTTAAGAATCAAACCCCGGACCTTCTTGCTGTAAGACGACAACCACCATCCCACTGCACCACTCCCAGTTGTATATAAAAGAGAAAAATGTTAGTTTCCCTGGAGAAGGTAAATGTAAGTAATACTAAAGGTTATTGATTGTAAGGCGAGTGGTTCTGGACCCAGCTCTGACATGCTGCCGGTGTTGGCCCCTTTACAGGTCCATCAGGATGTTTCTCTGTTTCAGGGGCAGTTTATTATGTTTGACCTCTGCTCTGTCTTCTCAACAAAAAATGCATTTCATTGTGCTGTAAATGATAATGGTTTGAAGGACAGGTTACCTCATGATTAACCCTATAGAATACACAAATGCAGAACAGTGGCCATCTGGTAATAGTCCTTTTTCCAGCCACTAAGTAATATCGTCACTTTATAACTCTTTAAACATCTAATCTACAAGAAGGGATATAAGCAGGAGGATCTCACCGTTCCGAAAATGTTTGGTTTTACTTTGGACTAACTCCAATAATGTTTATGATTAGTCAACCCAAACCGATACCACTGACAATTGTTGCTATAATGCTAAGGCATACAGTATATAATTAACACTTATTGTATAGTCCACAGGCAGTGAACCAATTGGTAATATTTATTCCTTGTTACTGTTAGCAGGTCTAAATAAACAGCATAACAATTAGAACAGCTGAGTAATTAGAAAACTACAGAAATTTTAACAGCTGTAAGTGTGAGCTGCAAGTTCACACACTGCTAGCCCACAACAGAGCCTGATAACCTTTCAATGGGCAAAACCACATGACCTTAGGCCTCACACATGAATTCAGGCTTGCTTCAAGTTTAGCTTTGTTCTTTTTACCCACAGCTAGGCTTACAATGCTACATATTAGCTTTCTAATTATTATTAGCAAGATAGACTAAGGGAAGTTACTGTTGACTAGCCAGCTGGTTAGTGTTAGCAAGATATCTTCAGGAAAATAATTACCCATGGCTAGCTAGAATTAAATGCTGGTTTGTGTTTAACAACTAAAAATCATACACAAATAAATCCTGTTTAGATGCTTAATGTCCAGGATTGTAATGTACAACTACTAAGACAGGTTCTAAATAAACACAATTTATCTAGCTAGTCAGACAACATTAAGGAAGACCAGCTATAACTAACATCAAGACACACTGACCTGGTCTGCTGTTGTCTCTTTTCTTGTACTTGAAAAAAACTGAAACAAACTAATTAAAAGGAAAAATTTAGTCATGCATCAACGGGTGAGAGTAGCTGAATCAGTCACGTGACTCTCAGGAGGAGCAATTAAAGACTAATGACAACCAGAGACTTAGGGTGTGTTCCAATCAGCTCCCTAGCTTAGTAGTAGTCAGGGCATTAATTAGATAGTCAGCACCAATTTTTTTATCCAACTAAGCTTGAATATTATAGTTATCATTGTTGAACAACTTTATGTGGTTCTTCTCCACTGTTGCTACAAATATGGAGGCACACAGTTGTCTAAACTGTTTTTGTATTTTGTAACATTGCATTATTCCTTCACTGTAACTAATTGACTCCAACACTGTTTCAGAATGACAATGACTCTACGCACAAAGCCACTGTTACATGCTACGTTATTATTAGAGTGAAAAATCACCAGTGATCAGCACAAAGTCTAATCTTAACTCCACTGAAACTTTTGGGATGAACTGTAAGGCCGACTGCACCCCAGACTTCCTTACCTGACATAAGTGTCTCATCTCACTAATACTGTTAGATCTGAATAAAGAGATATCTCACATTCAAGCTTTACATTTGAGTGGAAAGTCTTACTAGAAGAGAGGAGCTTTATCAAACAGTAAAATGGGTCTGGAAGATGTTTAAAAAACAACATATGAATCTGACGGTCAGGTGACCACAAACTTTTGGCAATATAGTGTATATGCTGGCTGTTCAGCACACAGATCTCTCTCTCTGGCTATCGTCACTGTGCGGTGTGACACTCCCATACATATTTCGCTCTGTAAATGGGTTCATTTAAGTAGCCTAAGGCCTATACAAACACTTTAATCATGTACTGCTCATTCACAAAGTCAACTCAAATAACAGGGCGACAGGAAATTTTCTAAAAAAAATCTGTTAACAAAAAAAAAAAGTTAACAGAAATCAGTTACAACATAAAACAATGTAGACTCTGCAGGCTTTAATTTGAATGCTTCTATTTTAAATGTTTATTTGCTCTCTATTTGAACACTGTATATTATTAATTAGCAAGTTATTGTCACTGAGAAAGATGATGCAATGTTTTTATACGGATTCGATAAATGTAGTAATATGTGCTTTGTTTCACGTTGTTTGTTTAGCATAACAGAGTATTTTTATGCTTATGCCATCTGGGTGCTTTGAAATGACTTATAGGTACATGCATTTTATTTAATATTTTGTTATAGATGTTTTTTTCTCTCTTATAGCCCAACAGTTTTAAGTGTTTATGTATATAGCACATTTCATTAATTCATTCATCTTCTATACCCGCTTATTCTGCAATGCGGGCCATGGGGATCTGCCGGAGCCCACAGCGCACGTGTAACTTAAATATGCACAAAGCGTATTACCTTAAACCTTTGTGCTCTTATGCTAACTGTGCGGCCTGAGCACAATTCATGAAAAGTGTTTAACACATCATAAAAAATACATAAAAACCAATGTTTTATTCATTTATCGCTACGTAAATAAACATTTGAGTAATTGGAATCACATTTATAGTTGATGTTTTCAAACAAATCTGTCACATAGTATTTTTGTAGTATCTTCTATACCCACTTAATCCCTAACTCAGATTTACGGGGGTCTGCTAGAGGCTATCCCAGTGCACATAGGGTGAAAGGCAGGGCTACACCCTGGACATGTCATCAGCAGGGCCACACAACCATACACACTCACTCCTATGGGCATTGTAAAATCACTTATCAACATAATGTACGTTTTGGATTGTGGAAGCAACCAGAGTACCTGAAGTAAACCCATGCAAGTGCAGGAAAAACATGCAAACTCGGCACAGAAAGACCTCTTGCCTGATAAATCGAACCTAGCAGCTTCTTTTCTGTAAGGCGACCGTGCTAACCACTACGCCACCGTGCCGCATTTGCTGTTGTTCTTAAAGTTTAAGTTCTCTGAGTAAATGTTTATATTTGGTAAATATTCTAAAATTAGTTTATAGTTTATAAAGTTTATGATCCCGTACTGACCTTCAGACAAGCCCTCATCTGTCATCTCGGTGTTCTCCATGCTCTTTGCTCCACATCCTGCCATATCCATGATAGTTGTGGTCATGAAGATTGTCTTGTTGGCAGTGCATCGTTCAGAGAGTTCTGAACTTCCTGAGGATGATTAAAGCGGTAGTTTACACACACTCCCCCTTCTTCCTGTTGCGTTTCTTGCTCTGGGTAGTTGTTTCACTTTTGCCATTATGATGATGTGTGTGAGAATGTTACACTAATGAATCTCAGCCTTGGAGTGTCATGAACCCTGTGTGTTTTTGTGTAAGTGGGAGCAGTACAAACATAGGGACAAGTTACAGAAGCTGATTGATTTGAAAGTCACCAAACAATAAAAAAAATAATACACACACGCACATTGACTAAGATTTTGTGTGTACATCTTTTATTATATTGCCAGAATGTCAAATAGCTGGTCGGGTCACGCCGAGTCTCACTCCTTTCATCATCCACAATACTTTTTTTTATTGTACATGCTTTTGTTGTGTTTGTGTGTTTTGTGCTTGTGTCTCTGTTTATTGCAGAGAAATAGATGCAGGACAGAATATGGGGTGACATAGTGATACATACTTTTTTTTCTTCTGCTATCTTACACTCAATAACACACTCACTTCAGGAACAACACACCCACAGATACTCCTGCATACCTCCAAATACTCAATAATATGCTTACATGCTTAAAAGGTACACATTCATACACACTTTTGCTTATCTCACATTCACTTTACACGCACACACAAAAGACAAACTCCCCTACTCACACACACTATACGAAATTGCACACAATTACTCCCACTTTCCCCACACACTTTTCCCACTCACCAACACACTCTCTGAGACTAACACAAGAACTCCTGTAAAAATGTTAAATGAAGAGGACATTTTCATGCCACAGCCCCACCCCCCACATCTCATTCCTAGGAAACAACTTAATATGTTGATGGTATTTCCTGTGAATAGCTAAATTACCCAGCATCCTGTTGTTTTTCTTTAAAAAAATTCTGTTTGATCAAAATGTAAAAAAAAAATTTAAATATATAAATAAATGAAAATATATTAAAAACTTACATTTATACAATTTAAGTATGTCACAGACATAATTTATACTTACATTTCATGTAAATATTTAATATATGTAAAGTAGTGAATGTACAGCTTGTCTAACAGTGTAAATTTGCTTTCTTAAAAGAAACAAACACTTAACACAGCTATTAATGTCTAAACCCCTGGCAACAAAAGTGAGCACACCCCGAAGAGGATATTCAAGTCGATTCTATGAAATTCAACTTTATTTGTAGAGTGCTTTTAACAATAGTCATTGTCTCAAAGCTGCTTTACATATACATATGCAAGGCAAAATAAAAGTAATTATTTGTCCCTGGAGAGCAATCCAGAAGGGTAATAGAAAGAAAACTTGAGAGGAACCAGACTGAACAGGGAACCCATCCTCATTTGAGTAATAGACAGACATAGAGGTTAAATAGTGTGAACGAGTGTGTATGGTAGAAAAGCCTCTTTTTATTGGATATTGAGAGAAGAATAGGGAAAAAGACAGGGCAGAACAGTAAGTATTGTCACAATCACATGATTTGTAAAAAAATGTATGAAGTGTAGAATGCAGGTAAAGACTCCGGCAAGACTAACTACAACAACATAACTAAAAGGAAAACCGGGGGGAGGCATAGACTAGTTGGAGGCAACTAGACACCCTCACTGTCTGTACACCTGGGTGACCAATGAGAGTATGGATGATGGCTTCTAAACATAGTAGCTCACTGAAATACTCAATATCCATGAGTCCCCCAGATCTGCTCCTTTAGAGTCTAACAGTAAAATGCCTGCTTAAATAAATAAGTTAGTTTTTTATGTTAAGGATATGTCCAAATATGTCAATATTTTGTATAGCCACCATTATTTTCCAACACTGCCTTAACCGTGCTTGGACAGGAACTTTACAGGCTGCCATTAGAAACTTCTTCCACTCATTCATGACAATTCATTGACCCCACAGGGTGTGCTCTTGCATGGAGCCCCAGAACGAGAGTGATTATGTATGTCCTCTATTTTTTAATAAATGCTTCTACGGTTGATTTCTTTAGACCAAGCTTCTTACCTATTGCAGATTCATTTTTTCCAGCCTAGTGAAGGTCTACAATTTTGTTTCTGGTGTCCTTTGACAGATCTCTGGTCTTGGCCATAGTGGAGTTTGGAGTGTGCCAGTTTAATGTTATGGACAGATGTCTTTTATACTGATCACACAAGTTCATACAGGTGCAATTAATACAGGTGGAGGACAGAGGGTCCTCTTACAGAATTCACAGGTCTGTGAGAACCAGTAATCTTGCTTGTTTCTACGTGATCAAATACTTATTTTCCACACTAATTTGCAAATAAATTCATTAAAAATTAGACGTTATTATCTGGATTTTTTTCTTGTTCATTTTGTCTCTCATACCTATGATAAAAATTACAGAGCACTCTCATCTTTATCACAATTGGTGGATGACTAAATACTTTTTTTACACACATACACACAAATTTAAATATTAGTCAAAGATAACATGAGTAAACACAAAACACAGTTTACTCATGTTATCTTTAAACAAATTAAAATGTAGTTCAAAACTACATAGCTGTATGAGAAAGTGTTTGCCCCCTGTTAAAACATAACCTAATTGTGGTTTATCACACCTGCAATCAAGAAATTACTTCAATAGGACCTGCCTGACAAAGTGAAGTAGACCAAAAGATCCTCAAAGCTAGACATCATGCCGAGATCCAAAGAAATTCAGAAACAAATGACAAAGTAATTAAGATCTATCAGTCTGGAAAAGGTTATAAAGCCATTTCTAAAGCTTTGGGACCCCAGAACCACACACTGCTGAGCAAAAAGAACATGTAGACGTTTATTTTAGGGAATCATGGATTTTATATTTTTAAAATGGAATATTCTTACGTGTTAAACATTGATCCTTAATAACATACCAGTCCTAAGACAAATTAATCTTAAACTACTAGAACTAAAGTCAAACTGTGAAAGGTGTTCGGTGAGGGAAAAGTTAATTTTACAGTGTAAAGGAAAGGATTTGAGTCTCACCCACACGGTGGTGCTGCTGTATATAAAATTATATATGATTTGCATAAAAACTTAACACAGATGCACTTTCTACAACAGGATACCCGTGTTTTTTAACACGTGTAAGTTGACTATATATGCTCTGATTAAAATGATTTAAAATATGTTGTAAAATACTAATAAAATATTTCCAGTGTAGAAACTATTGCAGAGAACTCTCCACTTGCTCATCTTAATGCTTCTGGTCATTGGCTCGCTGTCTTTTGATCAGCTCAGCATACAGGCCTTCTTTGCGCAGTAACTCCATGTGAGTTCCAGCCTGATTTAAAAACAAAACAAAAAAACAGTAAACACAAAGATTAACAAAAATGCTTATTAGATTTGAAAGGGTATTTTCCCCCACTCAATGTTACCTCCACCACTCTGCCTCTACTCATGACACAGATGAGGTCTGCGCCCTGGATAGTGCTGAGGCGGTGGGCAATGATAAGGACGGTCCGTCCCTCTGTGGCTCGGTCTAGCGCCTCCTGCACCACATGCTCCGATTCAGCGTCCAGCGCACTCGTGGCCTCATCCAGAATCAGCACGCTGGGGTTTTTAATAAGGGCTCGAGCTATGGCAATCCTCTGCTTCTGCCCTCCTGACAGCGTCACACCTCGCTCACCTGTAAGGAGGGTAAAGTTTAAAGTGGAAATAGGGGGAATTACATTAATCTTTCCTATTCCTAAAGTCTAACCCTTATCACATCCAAACAAACGCACTGACCCACGACTGTGTCGTAGCCATCTGGGAAGTTGGTAATGAATGTGTGGGCGTTGGCTTGCTTGGCTGCAGACATCACTTCATCGTCTGTGGCATTGGGCTTCCCGAAGCGGATGTTTTCCATCACCGAGGTGCCAAAGAGCACCGGCTCCTACGATCAACACCGAAAACAGACGGCAGAGTGAAAACTTTTTCATTTGTATTTCTAACATCCCTGCTTTGTCTTTCTGTCTCTCTCTTTATCTGAAGGTAGGTAGAGACTAAAAGAACTGACTAATAGACAGATTAAGACCAGTAGACTTAAAAAAGGAATACAGACAGGCTTATAGATGACAGAGAAAAAGATGCAGAAAGACAGTTACATACATAAAGGACAGGTACCCTGTTAAAGAAACAGACGTCTAAGTAGATATAAAACATGAACATGAGATTTTAAATTTTTAACAGACAGGCAGTTAAACACACATATTCGCTCTCTTATTGATATATTGCTGGAAAGAGACAGGTTTGAAGGCACACAGAAAAAGACAGGCACCCATAAAGAAGTAAAGAAGTACAAACAAGTACATACAAGTTATAACAACAGACACGCTCTATTTATCCATCTGTCTGTCTGAATATTATTTTTTGCTTTTCCGTTTACAGTCTATCAGTACATGCCTGACTAATAAACCCAATCACATGACCCCTGAGCCAGGATGGGTCCAGCGTCCTGATGTCCAGCCCGTCCAGCATCACAACACCAACGCTCGGGTCGTAGAAGCGCTCAAGCAGTGCCGCCACAGTGGATTTACCTCAGGTGAAGCACAGAGGCAGATCGTTACCATGACAACTCATGTGTTGGATGTACAAGAACAGTTTCTCTCTTATACACACACTCGCTCGCTCTACCTCCACCAGATTCTCCAACAATAGCCACTGTTTTACATGGAGGTAGGGTCAGGTTAAAGTTCCTGAGGATCTGGTTGCCAGGTCTTGTCGGATAGCTACAAAACATTTAAAGGTGATGTAATAATTTTGCAACGCGATCAAATGTTATTTATACTGCAGTTGAGGATCTTTGCCATGTACCTAAAATCAACATTCAAGAAGTCTACTCTTCCCTTCAACGACTTGTGTGCTATCTGTCCCCCGCCCTTCAGGGAAATGGTAGGTTCCAACGTCATGTACTCGAAAACGCGGGCTCCTGCGCTCATACCCCTGACCATCTAAACAAGAACACGTGCCAGTTTCATTGACAGCTAATGATTCAATAATTTTTGATAAATTGTGTTGAACAGGGTGTCACTTACCTGTCCAAACAGAATAGAGATGCTGGCCAAAGACCTGCAGAGGAAAGAAGAAAGTGACGTGTGAGTAGTGTTAAAGCCATCAGAGCACCATGAGACACTGTTGCAATCGGATTGACCTTTGTACTGTTTGCGAGGCCACCAGAAAGGACATGAGGTCACCTGGGGTCATGTCATTATGCGCCATTAGGGATCCGCCAGCAAATATGGTGCCCAGAACTAAACCTTATAGAAAGTAAACAAAAGAATCAAAAGATTTGTAAAAAAATTCCGGGTTTGTGTTGTGAAACACTTACAATTTAGGACAATGTTCGAAAGTCCCTGAAACACTGCGATTCCTCGTCCTAATGCTTCATTCATCACGGCCGATTTCTCCACCTCCCTGGCGTACGTTCTAAAGCAAACACATTAAATCGGATGCTCTAGACTCTGTACTTCAAACCACAGCTCTAAAGAGCTCTTGACTGGCATTGTTTAACACTGTCTCTATAGTAACTATATAATATAGACACAGATGCCAAGATGGCAAACCGACGGACATACTCAAGTTCTCTGTCCTCCATGGAAAAGGCCCTTACTGTCCTCACGTTCCCTAGAGCCTCATCGGCGACGCCTGTGGCTTTAGAAACCTACCAGCGAAACCAGATAAAGACATGTAAAGTACATATTTAAACCCAAAGTTACTATCAGATTGGTGCAGTTCTCAAACCTGTTCCTGGGCTTTTCGTGAAAGCTTGCGCAGGAAAGAGCCGATAAGAGCGCCGGTGCCGACGAGACACGGCAGCACCACCACCATCAGCCCAGTCAGCTTAGATGAAATTACATACAGCGACACAAAGCAGCCGACGGTCTGTGTGACACTCCGTAAACCCTAAAGAGACAGCAAATGTATAACTTACCAACGTCAAATGTTGACGGCTTTAAATCTTTAGTTAGTTAGTCTCAAATCAATTATGGTTAGCTCCAGCTGTAATCAATCAGTAGCTCATCAAGATCTTGCTTGCAAGATATACTTGATACATACAGACAAGCTAGAGATCAAGATCTTGTTAAGTCTTGTTGAACAGGATCTTGTTAAGTCAAGATAAAGCAACTTTACAGGACACCAGCCCTACAGGACATCATCTGATTCCCCTGCTGGATTTTACCACTTTACCTGAGAGATAACCAGCTTGAAGGAAGACTTAAACTCCTGGATGTCAGCAGTGAGGCGATTTACCAGCTGCCCGGTCTTATTGGCATCAAAAAATGCAACATCTTGTCTGCAAAAGGACAGAATAACAAAATAAGTAGTCTTGCAACATGTCACAGCGTTAAATCATGGAGAATAATCAATATGAACCTTAGCAACGAGGCAAAAAGTGATTTCCTCATCTCGGTAGCTACACTCTCTCCGACCCGAGACAGGAGGATTATGTACCCGGTGGTCAGTAGACCCTAGGGAACACGTATTCAGGTTGTGTTAACGTGTTCGGTCACGATACTGATACTAGATACTGGTCAGGAAATTAAGCAATTGTACCTGAAGGCCGTACAGTCCGAGCAGTTTAAGTGCAGGTGCTCGAATGTCCCTCATGTAATTTCCCACATGTTCCCTCATGTAGCAAGCAACAACGTTCACCAGATCACCAAGCATTAGTGGAATCTGGATGTTCAGTGATGCTGCTCCGAATGCAAGCTGAAGAACATATAAAGGAAGAAAACCACTTTTCAAATTACGGCTTGAATCCTGGCAATATTGCTAACAAACATCATGGGTGCAAGTTAAGATCTAGCAGCTCCTTCATGTGACGTACAACTACAGCTCCGAATAACGCAAGGATCTGCGGCCGGACAAACTTCCACAGAAGCTCCCAGCTGAACTCTGGGATCTTCTCTGCGGCTTCTGCCTTTTCTGGAATGTTGTTGTTAAAGTCGGCGCTGCAGTGAGCCACCGTGCTCAAGAATTTCACCGTAAGTATTAGAGCAGCCGGTCCCACCACAAACCTCAAGGCCACTGCCGCTGACTTGAGGCAACACTGGGTCCTTAGTCGGAGTGCTTTTTGAGCCTGAGACCACATCCAAATAATTGTACTGTTGGTAAAATGTTGGGTTGAGTATTGACAAGTGGTCCATTGTCTTGAACTTTGTCCATACCTGCAAAAAAGTAAAAGAAATCACTGAGCACTGGTGGCTCAAATCTTTAATTCATTCTTTCATTTTAAATCCTGAGGTGTTTGCTTTCTCTCATATTTCTATGAAGAACCAAATCAAAGTGTTTTATTATTTTCGTTACGTAAAAATGTGATGTTTGTTCTGATTTTAAGCAGCCTAGATTTCACTTACACATAGAAGCATGATAGAAACAGACATGTAACATGTTCACTTTAGTTTCTCAATGTAATTAACGGGGTTAAAAACTATCATACCGGTTGGAATGCAGCAGTAGGTCCCTTGATTTACCAACATTATATCGCAGTAATCGGTCCGATCCTTGTGTTAATCGGCTGCAGCGTAATATGTGAAACATTATTACTCAATAAATGGTAATAAAAATGATTTTTGCAAATGTTTATCTAACAACAATTTTATTCAAGGCAGATTTCAACACGCTATACGTGCTCCGCCATTTTTAAACCTACCCTAAGCTTCAAGCGAACAGATCCCGCCTACTATTTTACGATTGGTTAGAGTTGGTAGGGCTCTGTTTATGGTTGGATTGTCAATTTTAGACACATGCACACAGTAACCAACAAACCTAGCCAATAGAAAGCCAAACCTCCAATACGGTTGTGTTAAATAAAAATTTAACGAACCGCTACACCGCTAAAAGTTGATCACTTTTACCACTAGGGGGCGGATGAAGGTGAAGTTTGGACAATTATTAAATTTAGCGTGCAGTTTTTAAACGCAAATATAATGCTTATTTTCTTTATGACTTAGAAATATTTAGGTCTTAAACTCTTGTTTCATTCGTGTTATATAGAAACTGTTCTTGTTCTTCATCTAGATTTAATTAACCTAATTTTAAACCTTTTGTTCTTCTTTGTCCTTTTGGTTTTGTAATAAATCGTTTGGCACAAATAAAATATTCTGAATTTAGCGTTCAGAATTCTTTTTTTAATCTTAATCTGTTTATGTATCCTCTTTTTTATCGTCTTCTTCTGAGTCCAAATCATTATTAATCAACATCTGTTCATCCACCTACACTAATAGAAAACCCTTGTTTTTTCTATTTATTCCACTAAACCAATTTCCCAAAAAATAATTGTAACAAAATTAAACGCTTTTTTAACACATTTTTGACGCGGTAAAAAATCATTAAAATATTAACAATTAAATTATTTATATTTGATTCCAATACGCAAATAATAAACAAAAATACATTTAAATTGAATAAAAAACACAAGACGGAAGTTGCGTCAACATGAAGTCGTCGTGACGTCACTAGGTTTGTTGACATGTCTGTTATTGTTAAACAAGAAAACAGCGACAACGAAATCCCGTGTTTAGAGCTGCGGTGAGATTTTAAGTTGACATCTTATTTTAATTGTATATATTTTTTAAAATAATAATTATAAAAACATATAATCTTGGTTTCTGAGTTCACTGTTTACGTAAGCGGTAATGTTAGTAATTTCACCAGTTTAGCAGTTAACGTTAGCTCAGTTAATTAGCTCGAGAATTATCATTTTCACTGTCGTTTTTATTATATTACTTTTCAAATAGAGAGACATTGTTTGGCGTTAGTTTCATTTCAACATTTAATTGAAATTGTTATATTATATCCCTATTTTTTAATCTTTAACAAGTCACCGTGTCCTGGGTTATTGGTGGTATTTCAAACGACCGCTGAGTGTGTATAGAAAGTGCAATACATAATGGTTAGGTTATAGGGTAGAAGTGCTCTTTCGAGTGTACGAAGCGGTGATTTGGGACACATCCTCCGGCAATGTCACCGTGCGGCTGGTCTAATCGAGGGTTTTTTTTCCACACGTAAACACATTTCGAGGGTTGGAAAACGACCTGCTGTTTCAGCATGACCTGCAATCGTAGATGTCGGAGAATGTGACTTATGTCTTAAGTTATTTTTAAACTTCGTACCAATGATTGGGAGTCGTGGCCTTTCAGAAAGCTGGTTGTGATACTTGTTTTATTTTTATCCCTTTCAGTGGTAAGGATCTGTGATAAATGATTGAACACAGAAGAATGTGAAGTGTGATGGCTGACTTAGAAACATACCGGGAGTACCAGAGGCTGGAGGACTCTGAGGAGGACTCACCTCCGGGGGAGGAGGATCTGCTGATTCATGTGCCGGAGGGACTCCGAGGTATCCCTATCATCCTGTCAGTAGTGTTTTTTACACGAGCTTTATTCACCTTCATGTATGAGTGTAAGAGTGATGCAGTAGGGCTTTAATTTATGGAGTCTATCCTAGCTCTCTGGAATGGGGGAGGCAGAAGGAGTACACCCTGGAAAGGTCGCCATTCCATCACAAGGCCACTGACACTCACAGTCACTCCTTTGGCCAATTTAGTACCACCAGTCATTTCATTTCATTTCATCTTCTTTTACCCGCTTATTCCCGAATCCGGGGTCACGGGG
>JAOTQW010000036.1:690147-705667 GCA_026260075.1 Sisor rabdophorus | reverse complement strand
CGCAGGGCCACACACACAAACACACGCACTCACATTCACTCCTATGGGCAATTTATACTCACCAATCAACCTAATGAAAAAAGCAGAAAGACCCCAAGCCCAGGATTCAAACCCAAGACCGTTTTGTTGTGAGGCGACGGTGCTAACCACTTCGCCACCGCGCGCCAAGTTTATTAATTTATTTTTAACATTTTCAGATTGTTGTAAAACTGCAAGTGACAATGCGTACGTGAAAATTCATTAATAAATATACATACTGCAGTGAAGTTTTTATATGTGCAGCTTTCTCCCTTAAACTTGCACTCCAAAAGCATGTCCTCTAACTGGTGGCTCAGCCTCCCAATCATCTCGGTGGTGTTGAGGTGGAAGTGAGGTACAGGGTCATAGTTGGAGAAGTTCAGCAACTGCATAAGCCGATCTTCCTGGCGGCTGTGCTTTAGCAAGGCCAAGCTCTGCCTGTTCACAGAGTGATTTGCATGCATGATGTCCAGCCAATAGCCACCGTGGTAAAGGTCCTCCTCGGTGAGGCTGGACACGCGAAATTGGTTTTGGTTGCACAAAGTGACAGCAGAAAACGTAACATTGTTGGACCACACCATGTAGAGCTTTTTAACGGCTGGGAAGGAAAGAAGGTAAAGTAAGCGGTTCCAGGACCAGAGGAATAAAAGTGTCAAGCAGACACAGATGGCAAGAAGCCAGAGGAAACGCTGAGGCTTGGACTTCTCTGGCACAAAAATGTACCTCAACCCGTGAACCTTGGTCCTAAACACGAAAGCCAATGTGATTTTTGCGGTGCAGAATTTTCTGGCATGATGCCCATTTTTTACAAGGATTTTTTGAGGCTTCGAGGAGGAGAAGTCTAACACCAACCGAATGAGCGGTAAAAAGCAAAAGCGACTGCACTAAAACAAAACCTTATTAAGCTTTAACTGACAGTCTCTCTAACAATTGTACCTGCAATGCCAATACACGTGCAAACAATCTACCAGACATTGTATTTCATCCAAGTTTCTGAGAATCACCTGCACCTCAGATATCCAACATCTCCTGCTGTAAGTCTGACATTCCTCACTGGGCCTTCCTTTCCACTTGCTAGCTCTTAAAGAAAGTCAGTGTCTGGCTGCAGATTCCCGTTGTGTTCATTTTGTAAGAAGGAGCCCAACCCCTAGCTCCCTCCCAGATTTTTCCATTGATGATCTTGCAGCTGGGAAACCGAGCCTCATTTTTCAGCTTGTTTTTATTGTGATACCAAGTTCATAAATTACCTTAATGTGGCTTAATCAACAGTATGTCGAGCTATTAAAAGTAAGAGGAAAATGCTCCCGGTATATAAAAGTCCTGAAACACAAAAGATGTGTTAATTTTTTATTAGGTTTAATAATTCTGATGCTAATTTGTTGCTTGGAGTAAGATTTGATGTGACATTGATGGAAATAAAAGATGCCTCCAATACAGTAAACAATCGTTATGATGATATTAGCAGAATGGTTAAACCTTTGGGAAGGTGAGATGTACTGCATTAAAAACAAAAGACTAAACAAAATAAAAGACTAAAGCCCAGCTGCATCACTTTCTTTAGGTAGAAATGAACCTTTTTATTATTTCAATTAGCAGGGACACTTGTGGGTAATACAAGAAACTTATATTATTCTTTTCTATTTTCTATTTTTTAGCTTTTTTACATGTTTCTTTTATTTCTTTGGTTTCAATTTAAACCAAACCTTTTTAAATGTTTTGTCTTTTAATTTATGTCAACCCTAAATCACTGCAGATTGTGTTAACATACAGTCTACTGCCAAAAGTTTCACATGGTCACATAAGCTTTACAAAAACATGCAATGCGTGTGCATGTAAAAATGGAGCTCAGGGGCTTTGTGCAAAAGTTCATTGTTATGCTGGAATAGTGTTTGTGTCTCTTAGTTCCAGTAAAGGTATAATGTACTGCTATGACATTCAAAAAAATTTCTGTGTGCTTCCATATTTGTAGCAACAGTTTGGAGCGGAACCACATGTGGATCCAATGCTCAGGTGACCTAAAACCTTTGCCAATAAAGTGTATATTTACATTATAACATTGTAGCATTCAAATTATTCACATTCCAAACTATTAAATCTTGATACTTTTTCAGACTTTTGTACTTGGTTTTTTATTATTATTCTCTTGAAAGTTTGAAACACATAGTGTATCTGTATCAAGATTCGTGTCACCACACAACTGCTTTTATTTTGTATTATTACTTGTATTATCTTGTAAAAGTCTATTCAACAAAATAATAAACTGGCTTTATGACATAATTCAGGGAGTGGGTTTCCAGTAAACAAGAACAAGAATTCATTTTTATTGGATAAGCGGTCGTTAATTCCAGAAAACACAGTCGGAGGGGTCCATCTCTATCTTGCTGATTATTTCCACTCCAAGTAATTTGTATTAAAAGCTGAACAGACCTTTATGTATGATGTCAAAGGCGATGAAGATGAATTAAAACATAAGAAATAGCGCTAGAACCTGGGTTGTGCCGAGGGCGCACTGCAGCATGGCTAAAATCACATCCTTAACCAAGTCAGTGATGTTACCTTGTGGTAAAACGCACTTATTTATTTTCTTCTTTATAAAAATTTGATCAGTGTTGGAAAACATGCACACAAATACCAATAATAACCTAAAAATCCCCAGAGTCGCATGATCGAATCTAGTGGACAGACTGGGTTTGGAGGTTCTTATAGAAGAAAGAGTGAGACTAGATTTAAAATAGGATGGACAAAAATGTGGAGTATTAACAATCGTGGGTATCACTTGATGTCTTAAATGTAGCAGTGTAGATAATCTGGAAAAAAACAGTAAGTCTCTATGTAAATGCCACTAAGAGGCATTTCAAAACTCTCCAGTCATAAAAGCTCAAAAGTCTGCAGTCTTAAATCTACTTATCCACCGCCTAAATCAATCCACATATAAATATACCAAGCCACATACAATTGATGACATCAGTGCAACTTGACCTGAAGGCACTGAGCGGGTGCTTGACAATTGGCTTTATCCACTACAACTTAAGCAACTGCTTGTATCCTGCGTCACTGCTTAAAGAACCGTTGACCTGGCAACACTGACTACACCAGTGCTTGATTAAAAAACTTTACTAGAAATTAAGAGTTTTTGAAAGTTTAGTGAATTATTACTATGCTGTACTGTGACATGTCTGAGCTGAAACTACTTTACATTACAAATCATTTTGCTAATGAATTTATCTATTAGGGCAGCACAGTGGCTTTGTGGTTAGCACTGTTGCCTTACAGTAAGAAGATTTGATTTCCAGGCAGAGGGCCTTTCTGTTCGGAGTTTGCATGTTGTCTTGCAAGTTTATGCTGGGTTTTCTGGTTTCCTCCCACAGTCCAAAAACATATACATTGGTAGACTCCAGCAGACCCCCATGACCACAAATTACGGAATAAGCAGGTATAAAAGATCAATAAATTAAGGTGAATTTGTAATCTTCTATAGCAAATAACAATCACATGCATTTTGTTTATTTATTTATTTAGATTTTATAAAGAATGTTCTCATTTAAATTCTTAGCATTTAAATCTTTTTTTCAGACATTTTTTAAAATCCATCTTTATATGGCAAGGCTTACTGTTTACACATGAATTAACCACAATAGATAACCACAAGAATATTCAACTTGCACAAGTAATCAAAATACTTACCCATATTTTAATGCTGTACTCTAAATTGCTGTGTTTAAAGTAGGTACTATTCAGAGAAAATAAATAACTTACAATCTAATGCCCCCACCTGATTCTATTATTACAAAATGTGTAAGAAAGTCCAGTGGGGTGGGAGAGGGATGATGCACTGTATAGACGAATTAATTTATTTTTTTTTTATAGAGATTAGGAGTCGTCACACTCAAACTCTTCCTTCTAGACACATTTTGGTTGTCTTGATGATAGTGCACTCTGGTGGTCATAGTTATTTTGTACGTGTAAGTCTTTTCTTTCATTTATTCATCTTCTATACCTGCTTATTCCCTAACTCGTGGTCACTTGGGTCTGCTGGATCCTATCCCAGGGGTACACCCTGAACAGATCAACGGTCAATTGCAGGGACAAACATAGATGAACCACCACACACACATGTTTTTGGACTGTGGGAGGAAACCCAGAGTAAACACAGAAAGACCGCTTGTCTGGGAATTCAGCATTGGACCTTCTTAGTCTTTTTTCTTTTTTTTCTGATAATAAGTAAAAAAATATTTAAGGCCTACTGCTATTACCTGCATTCAGTGCCCAGATGTTTACTGTTTTTGTTTTTTAAACTTTAGGTTAATGAGACCCTTTCATGACAGATGCTTAATTTAAGCTAGGTCTTCATCTGAAACAATTGCTAGTTTTGGAATCTTGTGCCAATCCCCCATGATGCCATCTCTGTCGAGAGAACATTCCATCTGTGTCGGCAAATAGCAGCTGCTGCTTCTCCCCTGATGCAAAGGCCCTTGTCGTGTTCTTCCCAAGAGAAAGAGTGGGAGCTGAGTAAAAGCTATCAGAGGAAAATAAAATGTTCTGTCGCTTGCTGAGGTGGCAACTCAACACTTTTAGACTCCACACTTTTTCACACAACTCCCTCCCCCTGCTACTAGGGCCACCAATATAGTCAACTTGGGTCTTATGATTGCACATGGAAGCAAAGAAGAGAAGACATTTTAAATTAGAGGAAGGCGAGCAACTAACGGGTGCGTAACATCTTTAGAAGCTGGAGGCACAATCGAGAACCACATGACATGGTATATAGTCTCACAGGATATTAAAAAGATGCCTAATGAAACAAGACATCACTTTAAACTTCTGACCAAATGTGAGAAGTGGTTATTGATAAAATCTCACATTGGTCCAAAGTACTGACAGCTGAGCCTAGACGCTTACTGACATCTTTTCTATTGTCAATATTAAAGCAAAAAGAAGAGAATTTATACAAGAATTAATTAGTTTGTATAGGGCTTTTTGAATAAAAATAATGTGATGTGAAGCTGTCAAAGGAAAAACAGATTTGTTGTACCACTACCTTTTATACCCAAAAACACAAACTGAGTCATTAAAAGTATATGTTGGTCTATTTATCTTCATTCATTCATTCATGTATTCATTTATTCATTCATCTTCTATATCTATTTATTTATGCCCTAACTTAGGATCTGCTGGAGCCTATCCCAGCGCACATAGGGTAGAAATGCTCTGCCGCTTTAGTGTGGATTAGTTGAGCAAAACCAGGAAAAGGGTGGCTTAATAATAAAGGTGTTGGGCTGATACCAGAAAGACTGGGTTTGATTCCCAGCACAACCAAGTTACTACTGTGGGCTCCTGAGCAGAGCCTTTAACCAATTTTTCAATTGTATAAAGAAAGATAAAATGTAAGTCGATCTGGATAAGGGTGTCTGATTAATTGCTATAAATGTAATGAAACCTTTAGAGTTTAGTACATTATTAGCTTATATGGAAAATAAAGGGCAGCATGGTGGCTTAGTGGTTAGCACCGTCATCTCACAGGTAGAAGGCCTAGGTTCTATTTCTAGGTAGGGGGTCCCTCATCTTCTATACCCGCTTATTCCTTAACTCTGAGTCAGAGAGGTCTGCTGGAGCCTATCCTAGCAAACATAGGGCAAGAGGCAGGGGTACACCCTGGACAGTTAAGCAGTCCATCGCAGGGCCACACATAGACGAACAACCACTCACACTCACATTCACTCCTAAGGGCTAGTCATAAATCAACCTGATATACATGTTTTTGGATCGTGGAAGGAAACCAGAGAACCCAGAGTAAACCCATGCAAGCACAGGGGCAACATGCAAACTCTGCACAGAAAGACCCCCAAAGGAATCAAAACAGAATTCTTGCTGTGAGATGACCGTGCTAACCACCATGCCACCGGCGCGTGCCACCTGGCTCAGATTCAGTAACCAATATTCAAAGAGCTTTAAATTGTTGGGAAAAATATTCGTACAAATGATTAACAGTCAGTGTCTTAATATCTAGGTTTATAACATTCTATTTGGATCAGAATTTAGTATTCACAGTTAAAATACAACATAAAGTGGAATTAAAAACCTTTTGAAGGCTTTCCAATTTTGTCTTTGAAATTTCTTTTTTGAGACACGGAGAAAGATGTGTTCAGTGTGATGGCTCAGTTTACACAGTAGATTTGGTGCAGTGCTAGAGAAACACTGCCCCACGATTGGGCAGGAGACGATATAGATCAGTATGAGACGACTGCTGACAAAAGAAATGCGAGACACAAGGTCACTTGAATGTGGTGTCAGAAATTTAGTTATTCAAACAATCAAAACATTGCTAGTTTATAAACCCAATGCCAGTTTACAAACCCACCAGTTTATTGGAAACCTCAGTAAAGCTGGACATTTAAAGGTTAAAGATACCAGCTGTTCTATTCGTTTTGGAAATTTAGCCCTTGTCCACTGAGACATAAGATTGTTTTTTTTCTCTGTTGTAGGCCATCTGATTTCATAAGCACTGTTGCAAAGTGTTTTAGTTAAGTTACCCAGTGATAATTCTAGAACACTTTATAAGGTTATGCTGGGGTCACGACCTGAGACAAAAGAGAATAATATGTTCTTAAATGTTTTCAAAGGTTTAAAGAACAAAATTGTGTAAGTAAGAAAGGTTGTAGTATGTTTAGGGATTCAGTCAGACATTGAAACAAAGTGGAAGTGGTAACTCAGTGGTTGAAGTGATGGAATACTGCCTGGAAAATAAAGGGTCTAATTTCCTAAACAAGACCCTTGTGCTGGATAATGTAAATGTAAATATGCCATCACTGTTCAAATCATATGCATATTTTTGCAAGTATCATTTTTATTATTAAAGTCTATGGTTAGATGGACATGAGAGCCGGGTTTGGAGTTACCAGGGCAAATCTTGATATAACTTATATCTCTTAACTGAATAGGTCTAAATGTTTTTATAGATTCTATAAAAGGCATAGGACCATAAAAACATAAAAACATAATATAGAGTCCAAAATTTATGATAGGCTTTTCAATATGTCAACATATTTATTTGAGTACGTCAGCGACCCGGGTCACACAGACAGAATATGTGATCAGTCAGGTTGACAGATTGGAAATTATTCCACACAGTTGTGAGTTGTGAGTTTTAAATTGAATTGTACAGGTAAAAAAAATTGATCTTTAAAACTTTCAAATCATTTTATTAGGTAAATTATTTAACAAAAATATTGTGAAATATAAAACCAGAAATAGAATGGGACTTTTTAAGTAGGAATAGGGTGTGATTTTATTATGAAGTGTTATATAGTAACTTATAATCTACATACTGTAGTTTGCTGCATTACGAATTAACCCAACTCAAGCAGCAGTGTGTAATTGAGTACTATTTTATGTTCAGTATTTATTATTCTCAGGTTACATTTAGCATTTTCCAAAATGTCTCACTACATCTTTAACACCATTATTCTGGTGTTAAATGCTAGCACTGCCAAACTGTCCTCCTGAGGCAAGATAAGTCCCTTACTCTAAGCTACTTAAAAAGAGAAATTAATTTCTGAACCATCATTTACAACATCAAACAGACAATCTTTTCAACGCTATTTAGATGTTTGGTGTAAACTATTACAGATTGTAATGTACTGTATTACCGCTACATGCTTGTTTAATTGCACTATAATTGCATCGATGAGCATTACATTTCAGATAATCTTTAGGAAAGTTTTTATAGAATGCCAAATACATACATAAATATTTGACATGCCCGACACAAGTTTTCTTTGGAAACAAGCTGAAATACAACAAAATCAAGCTTATACACAATGGAAACGAGCCAAAATAAAAATGGAAACAAGCAGAAACAAGCAAACACAATAAAAACGATCCTGAAATACAATGAAAAAAGCCAAAACACAACGTGATTAATAGAAGCCACAACAAAACAAAAACAAGCCAAAACACAATGGAAACAACCCGAAACACAATAGAAACGATCAAAAACAAAAAAAACCAAGGAAAACAAGTTAAAACACAACAAAAACAGGTCAAAACACATTGGAAACAAGCTGAAATAAAAACAAAATCAAGTGAGAACACAATGAAAACAAGTGGAAACACAATAAAAATGAGCAAAAGTATTTCAAGCTGAAATACCAAATAATTTAGACAAAACACAACAGATTAAATAAAATGTTTTTTCACTGCATGTAGAATCATTTTTGGATTATTTTTTCTCATAAATGATGGCCTTTGGACAGAAAATTAAACCGAGTTTGTTATAACCAGGATGAGGAAACATCTTAACAATTTATGAATTGTAACAATTAATCGGTGTGAAATTGAATGAAAAGATCATGAACTCTAGAGTAGCTTTTATAAGTGTAAATGACATTAACCTTGGTTTAATTAAAATGGTGCAGGCTATTAGGAGTAATTATGGCTTAGTTGGGGAGGGGGTAATGTTTTGTAGACACCTTACTTCAGTCTAATATCTTGAGGTGTAAATCACATCCCATCGCATGAAGTCAAACACTAAACAAGGCTAAACCCAGAGTCTCAGATCAATAAATCTCACTCAGATAAAGCTGCAGTTAGCCTTCTGAAGTAATTCCTTCACTTAATCTTAATTTTAATTTGAGGCAGGGATCAGTTTGTAAAATAACAGTGCCATAGTGTGATAAGTACTTAACATTACAGATGTTGCTCGCAGGAAGATAATTAACTGTAGTAAAAGCATTTTAATGCTCACATTTGGCTGTGTCTAAGGGCAATAGAGATGAAAGTGTAAATACTAAATTTAACTACATTAAAGAGACATGACGTAGCACAGCATGAAGATCCAGCCGAACTAGTTTATAATACTTTATATATATTGGTATGCATTTTGTCATATTGTTATTTATTATTACACATATAAATTAAAATTATAGTACGGTCGAGTAAAGTTTACTGTAGAAGGTGTAGTAATATTTTAAATAGTAAATTGAAATTATGTGGTAAATCCATGGCTAAACTTAGTAATTTCATATATAGGGTTCCTTATCATTCCTTCCTTGTTCATTTATCTTCTATACCTTTTTATTCCCTAACTCTGGGTCACGAGGTTCTGCTGGAGCCTATCCCATAGGGCAAAAGGCAGGGGTACACCCTGCACAGGTCACCAGTCAGTAGGGCCACAGAAATAGACAAACAATCACATACACTCACTTTAGAGCATTTAGAGTCACCAATTAACCTAATGTACTGCGGGAGGAAACCGTACCCAGACTAATCACAAGCGCGGTAAGAACATGCAAACTCTGCACAGAAACTCCTTGCCCAAAAATTGAACCCGGGACATTTTTGCTGTGAGGCAACCATGCTAACCACTATGCCACTGTGCTGCCCTCTGTATAAGGTTATTATAGTATACAAAAAAGTGTATCAGTGCAACACACACATACACACAAAGTTTCTAAGGAAATGAAAAAATCCAAACAACAAGTTAACACTAACCGTCAAGGAGACAAGCCTGGGCTATGCTTCTACAAAATACTACACTAAATTGTCAAAGGTTTGTTCAAATTCAAATTTTGTTTGTCACATACAATATCGTACACAGTAAAACATGCAGTAAAGTTGCAGTAACTTTGTATAACTGTCAGACAAGTAAAAAAATGTAGGGAGTAAATGGGTAAAGAAGATGAATAAAACAGTGACCTTGGAGTGAAGAGTTACATGCAGAAATATGACTAGATGTTGAAGAAAGATAATATGATAAAAGATAAAAATTACATTATAGGCTGAATTATATAAATGGTCTGTGTAGGCTGTACAGATAAGAATATCTATAGCAAACAATAATTGTTTAACATACGCAATGTGCATCCTAATATTCAGGTGAGTTTGACTTTTGGTCACAATACCTCTCAACTTGGGGAGAGGTATTGTGACAATATGTACAGTCTTCTTCATCTCCTTTCGGCTGCTCCCGTTTAGGGGTCGCCTTGTACCTTCTTTACCATTTAACCCTTTAATGTTACTGTTCCATTACCTTTCATCTCATTTAAAACCATATACTCTGTCTTGCTATGACTGACTTTCATTCATCTTCTCTCCAGAGCAAACCTCCACCTCTCCAGGTTTTCCTTCACCTGCTCCTTGCTCTTACTACAGATCACAGTGTCATCTGCAAACATTATCGTCCAAGGAGATTCCTGCCTGACCTCATCTGTCAACCGATCCATCACCACAAGAAGTGGCTCAGAGCTGAGATTGTAGTGCTCTTTCTGGGCAAAAAGCCATGTTGCTGCTCACAAATATCAACTGTTTTTCTTAACCTAGCTTCTACTACTCTTTCCCATACCTTCATTGTATGACTTATCAACTTCTAATCCTTCTATAAGACACACCTAGCACCTTTCTTCCTGTCTCTCTAATCATTTCTGCTGTAGTTTGCCATTCATCTGAAAACACTAACTGACTAACTGAGCTTAGTTTAGCTTCTGTCTAAACAATTCACAACAATCCTCCTTTTTCAGCTTTCACCACTTGGTCTTCCTCTCTACCTTTGATCTCTTGCTCTTCCAGACCAACTTTCAGACTTTAATAAGAACATTTTCAATATTTTAGCCAGCAGTAATGTTGCATTATTATTAGTTACTGCATTACTAACAGTTTGTTTCTTCCATAGTGGCTGCTTTTCATTTCACCCAAACTGAACATGATACCCCTGATTCCCCCAGTTTACTGTATGGAAATGTGTCAATGCAACACTTAACCCAAACTTGATTTTAGAATGTTTCCTATGGACTATTATGTACTGTGACAGTGAAAGACAATATCCTCTCTCTGCCTGATAGTCACTATTGAACCCGTCCTATAATGTGTTCATGCTTCTATGCCAAGAATGCAATTACCCTGAGGGTCGAAGTCGAAAGTGCACAAAAGACAAATGCTTTTGCTTCTAATTAAAAGAATTATCGCTCCAGTTCCTAAAAGCAGATCGGCTCACCCTTATGGCAGCGTTCACATGTGGTACCTGAGAATTCATACATTTTAATGTCTCTTAGGGTTGGAGCAAAATGGAAGACTCCAATCCTATGATACGCAGCTGTAAAACAATGCCTGTTCACTGCAAGGCCGGCAAGAGTTTACCATTCACATAATGAACATGTAGTCTTTATGTATATTAGTTGTTTCATGATTGTATAAAATGGTTATATATGAGGATATAGAAACAATCTTACTTAATGTAATAGTACTTAAAGCCTAATACACTTCCTAAGATTTACATTTACAGTATATGGCGAATTGTAATGACTCATGCTTGCTGGGTGCATTGCTGGGTGCAGACTTCTCAGCAGACATTCTATTGCAAATTTGAACTACAATAACTGCGATGACATCATCACAGAGAGAGAGAGAGAGAGAAAGAGAGAGAGAGAGAGAGAGAGATGGTATATAAAGAGTAAATAAAGATTCCGGCTTTGATTCCTCCCACAGTCCAAAAAACATGTACATCCGTTATGTGTTAGTTGATGTGGTTGTTTGTTTATGTGTGGCCCTGTGATGGACTAGCAACCTGTCCAGGGTGTAACCGTACCTTTCACCCTGCATTGGGATAGGCTCCAGCAGACCCCCATGAGTTGGGGAATAAGCAGGTTAGAGATGAATGAATGAATGAGTATTAGCAAATGAATTTAATAGCATTTTGTAACAAATGTAAGAATATACAGTTAATATTACTAGCCAAAAGTTAACCATATAAAAATATAAAACATTACTCTTGTTTTCGTGAGTTAGAGTTACAAAAATAGTGAAGCACAGGTTTGGTGAAACCCCTATTACAGAGACACTGTAGAACTGTATTAGTCTATAAGATTAGTCTACAAATCTGGTCAATTTTGGCATTAACTAAACAGATAACACCAAAGATTCTCGTCAAAGAACATACATTATATTTAAATATATTTATTAATTCATCTTCTATACACGCTTATTTGCTAAATTAAACCCGGGACCATCTTGCTGTGAGGCTATGTAGTGTTAACCACTACGCCACGGCACTTCATAAAAACAGGTATAGAAGATACCTTCTATAAATAGAGAATACTCTAAAAATAAATTGTAAAAAAATGTATGGGGGTAAAAATCCCACTCCGGGCACAAGTACTCTAATTGATTGGTATTCGGAAGAACAAAGATGGAGATGGACAAGACATAACTAATGATTGCAACCCAGTTGAAAACGAACCCCTGGCCATAATTACACCAACACTTTGACTTTATTTGTAAGAAAGGCTTTATTCTGCAGTCTAAACTGTGTTTTGCAGGATGACTGATCTTACAAAAGCCTGAACAAGCATGCTGAGGTAAGTTAATAATACTTATCCAAGACATCTTATATATCTAAGACATATAACCATCCCGGTGTTAGAAAAAGGGTAACTCACAAATTTTTAAACTTCATTAGAGATACTTTTTACTTTTGTCTAAGTAGATTGGTAGACCAGTAACTAGTACTTTAGTAAAGTTTCATTAAAGTAACAGTAATTTTTACTCGAGTAGTATATTTTATTCCTCTTTCTACCTCTGGTTAATGTCACAATAAACAGTAATACTTTATCTGTAAATGCTATTTATCTTTTTGTCAATGCCAGTCAAATGCGCAACTTTTTCAAAAAGTCCACATGATGGCGTGGTACAAGGTGACTCAGATTTTATTCATTTATCTTCTATACACTCTTATTCCCTAACTCTGGGTCATGGGGATCTGCTAGAGCCTATCCTAGCGCACATAGGGTGAAAGGCAGGCGTACACCCTGGACAGGTTGCCAGTTCATCGCAGGGCCACACATAGACGAACAACCACACACACTCACTCCTATGAGGAAGACCCCGAAGTAAACCCATGCAAGCACAGGGACAACATGCAAACTCCACACAGGAGGGGAAACAAACCTTGGACTTTCTTGCTGTGATGCAACAATCTTATTATTATTATTTTTCCTTTTTTGTACAAACAAATTGAAGATAAATTGACATTATTTTAATTCATAATAATGGAAAATTTATAAAAATCAATGCAACAATATGATGAAGCATATAATGAAATAATTAAAGTAATCTAGTTAAATTATGTTATGTTAAAGTTCTCAACAAAGGTTCAAATAATTTTTCAAAAAACCTAAAGCATGTGGCAGGTGATAAGTAAAAAGAAAAGCAACAGGAAGAGAATCCACTCCTTTCCAATCCTTTACTTACTGTAGTAAAGTTTTCTGGTCCGCAGTCTTTGCCTCGGTACTTGCAGTCCAGGAGCATCTCGTCTATGCTGTGGCTTGTCCTCTGCACAAACTCCAACATGTTAAATGTCTTGCTGGGGAAAAACTTGCCATCATCCACCGGCTGTCCCAAGGCAGCCATGAAGTCATCAAAGTCACTTTGTTCGACGCCGAGAAGCCCCGCCATCCAGAACAGATCGTTTCGCTGCATCTTTGAGCGCCGGAAACTGTTGTAGTTGCAAAGGGTGATAGCTGGAAAGTACATGAGCGGGCTGTCCATCTCATCCAAGATGGTGACATGAGGATACCGGTAATACTCCATCACTGCTCCGGCTACTTGATAGAGAAAGATGGAAAGCGAGCTGCTAAATGCAGCAGCCCAGAGCAAGCGCCGAAAGGTAACTCCACCGGGCAGGAATATGTGGCTGAGTCCATGAAGGGTGCAATTGGCCCCAAAAACAGTGATGTCTGATGGCCGAGGCTGCTCATTGTCTTCAGGGGCACCCATGGTTTAAACAAGAGAAACAGGAAAGACCCCACCAGAAGGTTCCCACTTGTGTAACGTGTCGCACTAAATGAATGAGGGTTTTAAAGAACTCTAGATGCCCACTCCTATGCGTTTTTGAAGGGCACGTGAAATGCTGGTGTTAGGTTTCCTCAGGGACAACACATGGTCCTCTAGTGGATCAAATGGAGGATAAGCCTTCAGGCAAATTGGAAATTTTATACAAAATCAATACAGCCTCTAAATAAACCTAATGGCGGACAGAATCTGAACATCGATTCTAACTCATTTTCTTTTTATAGGAATTGTTTAATGAATTTAAACCATATAAACTGGAGAAATGTTTGCTTATGCTAAAATTCTTTTATAGACTGCCCGAACATTTATTGTGAGAAAGTGATACCGCACACAAACATTATGTACTGTACAAACAAACTTACACAAAATCCATCATTTTCTTAAATAGATTTTAGAAGCAAGAAAATGAATGCTGTTGTGTAAATGGTGTCAAAACATTGGTCTAAACATTCTCGACTAATGCTTGGAATATTGATAGTATTACTTCATATTGTTAGTGATTTAGTACCAGTGAGATCAATGCAAAATTATGCCACTTTCTAGTCTATTCTGGATGTACATATGGATCTCTAACAAGCGATGTTTGGCAAGTAACTTGTAAAAATGTTGCATGTAAAATGGCATGTGAAAAATTATAGATAACTACATAAACGCAGCGTTGTGGTGTAGTTGTTAGCACGGTTGCCTCACAGCAAGAGGGACCCAGGTTTGATTTAGGGCAAGGGTTTTTTACTGTGTGGAGTTTGGTTGTTATTCCCAAGCTTGCATGGGTTTACTTCAGCTACTCTGGTTTTCTACCACAGTCTAAAAACATGTACATTAGGTTTTATATAATATTGTACACTAATCTGCACTATTTCAAAGTTGTGGTGTCATATGACGATGTGAGGGGATTCATTAGATTAAAATTACTTTCTACCGACGTGGTCTTCCTGGTCATACCTAGTTACAACCGTCTTGTCTTTTACCTCAATGAGAGAAAAGCAGTGTTTATATGGTATGTGCAGTTTCGCGGTAATGAATACGAATACGAATTTCCAAACAATTAGAGTGAAAACCGTTAGTGAGCTCGATTATCGTATAGTATTTTTTTGTATTGTAACAAGGAAAACAGTAATTTGCTTACTTGTTATGAATGAATGAATAACAAGTAAGCAAATTACTGTTTTCCTTGTTACAATACATTCATTCATTCATTCTTCTTCTTCTATACCCTCTTATTCCCGAGCTCTGAGGCAGGGGTACACCCTGGACCCTATACCCGCTTATTCCTGAACTCTGGGCCATGGGGGGCCTGCTGGACTCTATCACAGCGAACATAAAGACAGGGGGTACATGCTGGACAGGTCACCAGTCCATCGCAGGGCCACACACACTCACTCCTATGGACAATTTAGAGTCACCAATAAACCTAAGGCACAACCCAGACCCACAAATCGAACCCATCAGTTTCTTGCTATAAGGCGAACGTGCTAACCAATGACTGTGCCACCATCATTCATTACTTTATCTTCTATTCCCAACTCGGGGTCACAGGGGTCTGCTGGACCACCTATCCCAGCACACATAGAGCAAGAGGCAGGGGGTAAACCCTGGACAGGTTGCCAGTCTATGGGCAATTTAGAGTCACCAATCAACCTAATGCACATGTTTTTGAACTGTG
>JAOTQW010000036.1:661571-674899 GCA_026260075.1 Sisor rabdophorus | reverse complement strand
ATTCGAACCCAGGACCTTCTTGTTGTGAGGCGACGGTGCTAACCACCGCGCCGCCCTAACTAGAAAATTGTTTAATTTATCCATTTATTCATTCATTTATCTTCCAACCCTCTTATTACCTAGCTCGGGGTCATAGGGGTCTGCTGGAGCATATCCTAGCAGACATAAGGTGAAAGGCAGGGGTACATTCTGGACAGGTCGCCAGTCCATTTCAGGGCCACGCATGGACAATGGACTGTGACGGAAAACCCACGCAAGCACAGGGAGATCATACAAAGTCCACACCGTAAAAAAACTGGGAATGGAACCCACAACTGTCTTGCTGTGAGGCGACCCTGCTCAACTACACCACCCTGCTGCCTGTATTTTTTCCATCAAATGACTTTAAATCTGTAAGTGAAATGTAATATTTTAATCAGCCAAAAGAGGGGGACATTCTCCCTGGGGTTAATTACACCTTGAACTTGGACGGTGTAAATTTGTGACTAAGTGATAAATTGCTGATGAGCTGCAGCTGATCTCTGGTGAAGAGCTCAAGTTTTCGGCCTAAGGTTGTGAACCTCTCGCAGTCAAATCCGAAAAACAATAAACAAAAATCATACCATGTCAAATGATGGAATTAAAAAGAAAGGGAAAGGCTCAGGTGAGAAAAAGGCTTCGAAAAGGAAGGGGAAAAGGAGGGAGACATATGCTGTGTACATCTATAAAGTCTTAAAGCAGGTGAGGCGCTTTTCTGTTTATGTGCTCGGATGTTTAATCTATTCAAGTTATATAATGAGCTAGAAACCTCGTTACTTTACTATGGCACATTAAGAATGAGCAGTAAGTCTGAATAACAAGTTATTTCATCTGCATGGCAACTTGTGTCCTTACTAAACATAATTAACTAAGTGCACATTTGCACAGATTTTATCCATGCTTCTTTTTAGTGAGAAATTCAATCTAGATACAAATTAGCCATGCAGTTTAGATAGTAGCTCCCTAGAAGTTTAATTAAAAAGGATAGAGGATGGGAAAAAAACTCCTTCAATTGTTATGAACTTTTAAAGAACCCAGATAAAAAATTTTCAAATAATTTGTCAAATTTCATACATTCATTTGAAAAGGGCTTTGAAGTTGTTAATCAGAAAACATTCTGCTTATTGGCTCAAAATTCAGTATATCATTCAAAACAATATACATTTTCTACACGTAGGTATATGATTTACAACACTACATCCTTGAACTTGCTATGTAAAACCTCATTGCTATCAACTATTATAACAAGTATAAAAAGTGATGGAGGAATTGCTTTCCTATGTTATATTAAAAATAGTGTCTCTTCTTGCATTAGCCCAATGGATCCTAAACTTTTTCTGTTGGGGGAGAAATACAATAACATAATATTTATCTTTTTATTTTTCTTCACAGAATAAAAACAACTTCAGAAAATATTTTTTAGAAATGTCCTGAAATATCGAGGGAATTGTCACACCACACAGTGACGAATGCTAGATTGAGCACTAAAACTGAGCTGGTTGGTGCTGTGACATGGCATGCACCTTTCCCTCAGTTTTCTCTTAATTTTGGCATATCCCTATAAACTTCTCACTTCACACCATTCTGCAACCATGGCATTAGAAAGATTGCTTAGTTCTGCTTTAGCTTCTATTTAATCTTTAGACTACCTAGTGGGTGGTAAAGTGGCGTAGTGGTTAGCACTGTCACCTCAATTCCTAATGTACAGGTTTCCACTACAGTACGTTTTATTTTTTCCTGCAGGTGCATCCAGACACGGGCATCTCAAGCAGAGCAATGAGCATTATGAACTCCTTTGTGAACGACGTGTTTGAGCGCATCGCTACCGAGGCATCCAGGCTGACTCAGTACAACAAGCGCTCGACCATCACAAGCCGTGAGGTGCAGACTGCTGTACGCCTGTTGCTGCCTGGAGAGCTTGCCAAGCATGCCGTCTCCGAGGGCACCAAAGCAGTCACCAAGTACACCAGCTCCAAATGAGAAGGGTTATTCAGTGTCCTGAAATAAAAATAGTGCAGAAATGTGTGGTGGTGGTCATTCTTCCACATAAGGTTTGTGTTAAATGTGCAATCCTGGTGTAAAAGGCAAAAAATACATTTAATATAGAGAGCAAACTGAATTTTGTTTTTGTAAAACATTTAATTTATTGTCTAAAAATGAAGACCTAAATAGATGAAACTAGAGATTTAAACTTAATTAAAATTATTTTGAAATTAAATCCAAATTAGACATTTATGAACATAAATCAGTTTTAAACAACTTTATCAAAATAATCTTAAAAATTCTACAGCTAGTATGTGTATTGGTATACTGTATAAATTTTGTAATTACATATTTTTATAGATAAAACTTAGTAAGATGGGATATGCAAAGAAACTACTTGTTTAGTTTCGTCAGTTGTAAACAAATTTGATTAAAACTATGCTGTAAAGTATGTCAGAAATAAAGGCATTTACATTACAATTACGATTTCTTGCAGCTCAGGAGAACACACTCGGGCCAAAGACTGATCTCCACCAAGTGTTGCACTGAAAGCTTCAGGGCATCCTTTGTTCCTAGTGCAATCAAACTCTATAATTCATATCTTTAAAAAGGTCCATCTTTGCAATAGTAATAGAGGCCTTTCTTACACATTGCAATTTCCTGTGTTACCTGAAGTTACTTTTACCTTTTTTGCTACTTGTTTGTTTTTCTTTTTTTATAATAGTCGTTATCTTTCCACTTTCAAAAGAACAACTGTAAAAGTACAAAGCAATTACCCTCTGGGATTAATAAAGTTTTAACATTTTGAATATTTAATTAAAACAATGCCTGTGTGCATGTAAAACAACTTCCTTCCGTCCTGGAGTTATAACTAAAGCAAGCATAGTTAAAAAATATGGTACCTTTGCCATTGTATCGGTTGTATGTTTAGCTATTTGTTTTTGTTGTAATTTTATCTTTTGTATTTAATATGTCTTACATTTCAATGTATTGAGATTTAACCCTTGTACCTAACACGTTGGTGGTTGATCTGTTGGACTGCTTATAGAAAGCTTGTAATATTCTTTTAATATACAACCAAGCTTTCCTTTTTTGGCCCCTAAATAAGGCCCTTAGCTGCTCAGTTTGATAAAAAAGATCCCATAGTAAGATTACTCTGGATAAAATATTTAACTGTGTACAATAAGGGGGAAGGCTATACATAAGTTAGAGGAGCAAAAACCAGTGCTAGTGCAAATGACCGTGAATGAAAACAAGATGCAATAAATTATAATTCCGAGTGATGTCATACACAAATCTAAACTGTATATGTTAAATACTGTAGATTAGTAATTAGATAGAAATGTAGAACAAAGACAGGGCATTAAAATGTAGTTGAAGTTTAAGTTTCTTTCCATAGCATCCACACATCAAAATATTTTTTTTATCCTTTTTGTGCTGTGTTTGCATGTTGTTGCCTGACCTGTCCAGGGTGTACCCCTGCCTCTCGCCCCGTGACCCCGGAAAGTTCGGGAATAAGCGGGTATGGAAGATGAATGAATGAATGAAAATTACGTCCAACACGTAGGTTGGGAAAGAAATCAAGTTTACAAACAAAAAAATATTTAGACACAAAAAAGCCGTGTTACGTAGCAACAAACAATTACCACGAGATGGCAGTGTTCGAGAACTTTTATGACGGAGGTTTTGAAGATTTTGTTGAAACTAAATGAATCTGTGAATAGTTTAGTTTAAAACATATTTTTATACCAAAAATGATAGTTTTATTCGCAATTAAATAACATAAATGTGCATTTTTAAATAATGTTGCTGAAATGTAAGGCTTTTAATTAAGGACATATGTGCATAACACTGACATTACAACAAAAATTGTGTGTGTGTGTGTGTGTGTGTGTGTGTGGTGGGGGGTTCTTTTCACCATTTTTACACAAAACATCACTCAGTTCCGTGTGACCTGTGGGTCTCTAGTTATCTGGCATGTGAGAATTTTACATTATCACTTCATTCCATGAGTTTTCCATGTGAGTGTAACTAAAAGTTTTTTCATTTGTTAATGTTTTTTTTAATTTTTATGTTTATTATGCTTAATAACACCTGATTAAATCATTTTCCATTTTCAACAAATTCTTACACTCCTATAGGCAATTTAGAATCACTAATTACCCATAACGGGCACAGGTTCTTTCTGTGCAAAATTTGCATGTTGTCCCCGCACTTGTGTGGGTTTCCTCCGGGCACTCCGGTTTCCTCCCACAGTCCAAAAACATGTTCATTAGGTTGATTGGTGATACTAAATTGCCCATAGGAATAAATCGGAGTGACAGAGTGTGGTTCTGTGTGTGACCATGCGATGGACTGGCGACTTGTCCAGGGTGTACCCCCTGCCTTTCCCCCTATGTTCTCTGGGATAGGCTCCAGCAGACCCCCATGACCCCGGGTTTGGGAATGAGCAGGTATAGAAGATGAATGAATGAATGAATGAATAATTAACCTAACGTACATATTTTTGGAAAACCAGAGAACTCGGAGTAAACCCACACAAGCACAGGGAGAACATACAAACTCTGCACAGAAAGACCTCTCCTGTTGACCTTCTTGCTGTAAGCCAACAATGCTAACCACTATGCGACCATGCTGCCCCAACCTGCTTAAATCATATTAATAATTAATCTACAAACTAGTAGTATTTGCCATTTCTATTGACTTCTTTCTATCAGATTTTCAGCCCTAAGAAATAGGAATTTATCCAATTCTTTGTCCTTCGTATGTTTTTTTAAGCTCCCTTAAAGCATTGTCTGATTAGCCTGAACGTTGCTTGTTAATTACGACTTTGGTCAACAATTTACTCACATTAGAACATCGCTTTGTGGGTAACTGTTGGAGTTCAGGGAGAGTAGGAGGAGGCCTTGGGTAATGGTGGTGGTTGGGTGGGGAGTGTAGCGAGCTTGCAGAAGCAAAGCAGGCACCTTGGTTTGAAAATAAATGGTGCTTTTTGTTTTGCATTAATCAGAGCTACAGCAACGCAGCCTAAGCAGTGCCAGGATGTTAATGTGGTGTACTGCGTTCCGTCGCCCTCCCCTGCTTGCTCTCTTGCTCCTGCAATGTGCCTTTATGGTCTGATGTATGCTAATGAGAGCATGTCTGCGGACGTATTACAGCGCCTGTGATAGGGTCATTAATGACAGTGTCTTAAGCACTATCATCATCATCATGACCATTTTCCCTCTGATCTCCTGGTTCCTTGCTGATCCCCTCCTTTCTCTCTCTCTCTCTCTCTTACGGAAGAGCGTTATAAGCACATTATGGATTGGGACATTAGTGACTAATGTAGTCACTGGGCCCCGCATTGTTTTGGTGTGCAAGTGCATCATTAGAAAATGTTCCACTTGGCGGAGAAGCGCGTATTAGGGGCGCTCGCGATGAAATGAGGTTGTGATCGATTGTTAAATTTATTGAGAGCTATTAGATTGAAATATGAACCTCTCAATTGTCATAATGAAGAGGACCTCCATTTGTGCAGGGGTATCAACAGCACAACATACTGTATAGCACGCTAAACATCAATGTCGCAGGTAGTAGCTTAAACTCTTGAAGTGTTTTTTTCCCTCTTTTCTTATCATTTATGCCACCAATGTTCGTTCCCTTTTTTTCCTTTCGTAGCAAAAAAACACACGACAAGAAAAACATGTAGTCGTGACCTGGTACAAAGCTATACATTAGCATGCCAACCTCGTCTGTCTGTCACACACTGGACATTTGCATTTAATACTACATGTCGATTTCATCTGGCTCTGGATGTTTAAGCGGGAAAGTGTTTACTATTACAGTCAATGACTTAAAGTCGGTTATGCCACTGCATGTTTTTAGGAACTTGCTACTTGAGCCGTGGTGTAGTAGTTAGCATAGTTGCCTCACAGCAAGAAGGTCCTGGGTTCAATTCCTGGAGAATTGTTTCTGTAAGGGGTTTGCATGCTTTAATTTGCGTATGTTTCCTCCGGATACTCTGGTTTTCTCCCACAGTCCAAAAACTTTCAAATTTCCCATAGGAGTGAGAGTGACTGTGTGTGTGGTTGTTTGTTTTTGTGTAGCTTTGCGATGGTCTGATGATCTGTCCAGGGTGTACCCCTGATAGGTTCCAGCAGACCGCTGTGACCCGAGTTAGGGAATAAGCAGGTATAGAAGATGAATAAATAAACATGATTACTATTGCATACATCCAACCCTCTATACTGTTACATCGTCTGCATACAGCAAAAGTGTGTAGATCAGTGGTGGGCATTTTTGGTCAGTTGACTAGAACATTTTAATGCAACTCCAAACACTGTTCTAGCATGACAATGCGCCTGTGCACAAAGCCCCTGAGGACCATGAAGACATGCTGTGTTCTGATTGGAGTATAAAGTGTGGGGAGAACATGCAAACTCCACACAGAAAGAATTCCAAGCCCAGGTTTCGAACCCAGGACCTTCTTGTTGTGAGGCGACTGTGCTAATTACTACGCCACAGCACCGCCCCTTAAGTACATCTTTTTATGTGAAAACACTAAGGAAATAAAACTCAAAGCTACAATGTAGTGAATCTACAGCTTGTGTAACAGTGTAAATTTGGTGTCTTTTCGAAAAAGACTTAACACATAGTCATTAATGTCTAAACCCGGCAACAATAGTAAGTATTCCCCTAACAGAAAATGACCAAATTGAGTCCAAAATGTCAATATTTTCTATGGCCACCAATACGACATTAGAGTGGTGGATGTTGGAGACCTTGCTCTCCTCCACTTTTAATTAAATTAATTAATTCAATTAATTTCTGGATACATGCTTGGCTAGTTCATAACCTTTACCCTCAGCTTCATTAGCAAGGCAGTGTTTTTGTGTGGCCCTGCGTCCCAGTCTCCGAAGGGAGGGGATCTTTCAGTATGTACAGTACAATGTTGGCATTCACAGTTCCCCTAAATGAAGTGTAGGGAACCATGCTAGAAATGAATTTGGCAACAAACCTTGATCATAGATCGATTAGCTATTTATTGATCCTAAAAATAATCTCTTAAAATGTTATACATAGCCCTGGCGGAATCACACTGCACTACTACAACATCATCGTGGCTGCTGTCGGAATCCGATAGCAAAGGGAAAAAATCTCAAGTTAATTGTGGATGTTAAAAGTCAATCGAATGCATTTGTGGCTCTTTAGCATAAGATTTCAAATTCGACCATAAGCATGTTAGTTACTCTGTAAATTAGTCTCAAGCAATTAGTTGCGTTTTCAAGTTCTTCCCCCCTACCGATGTGCTATTAATTAGCCACCGAGTTATTACCGCTGTCTTTGTATGCCAACCAGACAAGCTTCCATATACCCCTCTGTTTTTGTTCTTGTGCTTTAATTTTAATGGGCGACACAGCAGTCAAGATGAAAATGAGTGGGAGATAATCAGCAGGAACTAATTGCATAATTGTATTGATGAGCCTGAAGATCGTTAAGTTGTTCCGAGGGTCTGTTGACCAGAGCGCACCACAGATGGCCATATCTGTATTTGTCTTACTGCATTTGATGCAATCGACTTGGTGTATTCCTGTGATCTGCTGGGAGAAACACAAGTGTGTATGTTTGTGTGGTATCTGTAAGACAAATGATAAAAATGAGTCTTTTTTTTTTTTTACCTTCCTTTTTTGGCCCTCACCCACCCCATTGCACTCCACCACCACCTCCACCAACGATCTTCTTTTCTTGGTCGAGAAAGCCTCCATTTCAAAAATAAATAAATAAATCGAATGTCCACCATTTGAGAAATGAATTTGTGGAAGTCGCTGTCTCTTTTCCCCCATTAGTAAGTGTTTAGTTCAACGTTTTAAATAATTGCGTTACGAGGAATGATATTTAAAATACATTTGGGAGGCAATGGGCCGGGAAAGTGCCTACATGTTTTGCTGATGACACCCGGGCCATTTGGAAGACATCAAAGTAGAGAGGAGGTAGCCCAGATGCATATTATAAACTCATTATGCGTATCATTTAAAAGGATGTACTCCAGCAAAAAAACAATCTCACCGCTCTCTCTCTATATGTCTCTCTCTCTTTCTCTCTCTCTCTCTTGCTCTCTCAGTTTTTTTCTGTCTCTCTCTTATGCTCTCTTCCTCTCTCTCTCTTTCGCTCTCTCTCTCCCTCTTCTTCTCGTCCTGTAATGTGTGTTTGCAAAGTCGGAAATCTTTGATTTTTTCAGTCAATGTGACAGCTATTACAGAACACTGCAGAAAACAATCAGTGGTATATGGAGTCAACTGTGTTACATAAAATAGTTGAAAAGTGCATAAATATTATTTTTAAAATATGCTTAGTACAGCAAAAATATAAAAACTAAAAGTTGTGGATTCGATCTTTATTGATATACTGAGCCAGCATGATTTACTTTTCATACTTTACTTGAGTACTTAATTTATCCTCTTTCCTAATTTACTTCTCACACCTTTTATTTAGAGCTGTAGACAATGCAGAAAGACCTGTGAATACTACAATAAAGCTACTACTCTATAGACAAAAGTATTGAAATACCTGGCCATCTCCAGCAGTCTTCCTCTTTCCTACAATAAACACCTCCAGACCCAATTTGCAATTATTAATAAGATTATTCATTTATTTATCCCGAAAGGCACCATGAAAATTTGCATAATTTAGACCCTGCACAGACCATGAACAGGTTGCCATTTCATCGCAGGGTCACAAATAGATGAACAACCACACACACTCATATTCACTCTTATGGGCAATTTAGATTCACTAGTCAACCTAATGTACTGTGTTTTGGTCTGTGGGAGCAATCATATTACTCGCAGTAAACCCCCGCAAGTGTGGGGAGAACATGCAAACTTTGCATCTACCCCTTGCCCGGTAATTGAATCCAGGACCTGTGAGGCGCCTGTGCTAACTATGCCACTATGCCACCCCTTTTATCAATAAATGGCTAATTGATTTACAATCCAAGTGTGTTACAAACCTTAGTCCCAGGAGTTAAACCTTTCGTTGTGCATCAAACACTGCAATGGTTGAACCACTTGTACCCAAATCATTTGCATGGAGATTGTTTTAGGCTTGATAAATACATTTTTTATTTTTTACATTCAAAGCATTTAGCAGATGCTCTTATCAAGAGTGATGTACACAGTGCTTTGAGGTCTCTCCCAATGAATACATCAATACCAGTTAAGTAGATTATAAACCAAGTATATAAAACAACTCTGAAGCAAATAAATAGGCCAGTTTTTTAAGATATAAGACAGAAAAATAAACTTTACTGTTACAGTAAGTGGTTGAAAGAGTGAAAGTTAAAATAGCTAAGACTAGAGGAAGTTTGCCTACAGAGTATTGTCTGTACTTGTCTATTTTCAATCAATGCTCTAGGGTTGGTGCCTGCATGTTACTATTATTAGCCAATAGAAATAAAATCAAAAATGCCAAAAGTATTGGGACACCGAACCATCAAACTTGTGTTTTTTTTACATCATATTCTAGAAGTTTGTCTCACCCTTCCACCAATAATAAGCATAACATGCTTCAAAGCGTTATCTGTCAGAAAAGAAAATGCATAAGGAGGGACAACAAAGAAAGAGAGAATATAAAAAAAGTTACAATATTTCCATTATTAATAAGAGTTTATTTTTGTACTTCTCCTTGCTATAGACATTGAAGATTAGCTTTCTGTAGTCTAAAGTCTTGTTTAAAAGTGTCCTTGGCATACTTTCAGCTGCAGAAGATCTAAAGTTGTCCTGTCCATGTGACTCCACCCATGTGACTGCAGGGTAAAAATAGATTTTTGCTAACAGGCAGCAAGGCCTGTCCGAGATAAATTATCAAAACAACTCAATCGAGCCAAGACGATACAGGAAACGTGGTTGCCTGCAGCAGAAAGCAAAAATATTTCAAAACCGTCTTGCTGCTTCTACTCCTGATCGGCATGTCCTACGGGAGCTTTGCGTTTACTTCAACAACTTTGCGCTCCTTAGGACATGAACAAGACTTCGTGGAGACAAGGAAGCATCGGAGGAAGTATGCTGAGCAAACGGTTAAAGACTACCTGCTGAGAAAGGAGGCTCGGGACAGAATCACACAGTCCAGGAAGAACCTGGAGATGCCGTCGGTGCCACTGGTGTGCCGTGATTTGGTAGTACAAAATGCTCTGTACACAGGGGATGTGGAGGCTGTAAAGACACTGTTTCCCAAAGGCTCACCTGAAAAAGTAGTCATCAAGCCTGAGGGTGGGGCCATGTGTTGGGTTGCTGATGAAAGCGTGAGAGGTAATGGTGTTTGGGTTTTTTATATATATATACATATATATAAATATAAAAAGAAAAGATGTTAACGCCATCTCTTTTGGTGCCATCTCTTTTTTCATGAAACATGCATAGTTGCATAGTTAATTTTTTAATGCCATAAAATTGAGTGTGTGTGTGTGTGTTTGTGTGTGTGTGTATGTTGGAATGTATCAGGGAAGGGGTGGCCTAGTGGTTAAGGCGTTGGACTGATACCACCACTGTGGGTTCCTGAGCAAGACACTTAACCCGCAATTGTTCAGTTGTAAGTCGCTCTGGATAAATGCTGTAAATGTAAATGAGAAGAATAGAGAAATATAGAATGAAGCTGGAAGAAAGAAAAATATTAATAAAACCAAAAAAGAAGGATTGTAAGAGGGCAGAGCCATGCTGAATTTTAAGAATTGTGAGATGCAGCAGAACATAGCCTGGTAAACGATTGCAGAAATGTTATGTGGTTCAAATACCACAACTGCCTTATGGCTTCTAACATGTCTATCTGGTTGCATAACAGCCTCCAAGCCTTAAAATAGAATCATTCTCCAAACAGGGTTTAAAGCTGTTGAGGGATCACTGAGGAGAAGAAATAACCACCAGATCACGACAATAACAACAAGACGCTGGATCTGTCCTGACAAGCTCCTTCACTGTCAATCACCTGACAAGCTCCTTCACTGTCAATTATGGGCCCGAAGATTAAGTTCAGGAAGCAGAAGAAGTACCGGGATGACGTGATTGCAACTGCACAGGTTTCGGGATGTGTACTCCAGTTCTGGAATGCTCTTCTGGTTGGTGACGAGATCACTGTGATCAGCATTATCGACGACCCCGAGTACACACACCTAATAGACGCGATTTATGACACCAGTGACATAGAGGAATGGAAGAACTTCAGGTTTAACTACAGGGGGCTAAGTATGATCATGGCATTCTCTGCTCTGATTGGTCAGTGCATTGTTTTATTTACATTTACAGCCTTTGGCAGACGCAACTTACAACTGAGCAATCAGGAGTTAGGAGCCTTGCTCAGGGGCCCCACAGTTGTGGTTTGGCGGTGCTGGCAATTAAAAGCCCAGTCCAACGCCTTAACCACTAGGCCACCACTTACCCATTTAGAAGTCATACAACATGATGCTATTTAACATCTATAAAGAACTAATCGTCTTTCAACAAGGAGGGGTTTATGTTACTCTTTGTATAAGGAGGCATGAGAATCAGTGCATTTTCAGAAATCTACAGAAAACAGACAACTGTTGTCCTTCTTTCACTAAGCCATTTAAAATCATTTTCTCAGGAACAATTAGTTTTTTGTATTTTTTTATTTACTAATCAGATAAATTGAAGTAAAGGCATGATAACTGAATTTTCTCATTTTTAATAGTTAAAAAACAGTCCAAAAACATGTACATTAGGTTGATTGGTGACTGGATTGGAAAACAGACTTGATGACTCAGTCTTGCTGAGAAAGAAAGAAAGAAAGAAAGAAAGAGATGGATGGATGGATGGATGGATGGATGGATGGATGGATGGAAAAATAGATAAATACTGATAGACAGACAGACAGCACAAATCCAAACATTCTGCCGAATAATAACAATGTCATATTATATCATGGTGGCACCTTCTTCAGGACTGTGGTCTCTGACTTACGAGCAGGAGCTGACCACTCCTCTGCACATTACAGCGGGTCGGGGCTTTACTGATTGTCTGAGGCATCTGCTGCTGAGAGGGGCCAGTGTAGATTTTGCCCCTGGGGGCACCACTGCACTGCACGAGGCATGCCAGGAGTGTCAGCCAGACTGCGTCAAACTGTTGCTACAGTACGGTGCAAATGTTAACACAGTCACTGAAGACGGACTGATGCCCCTACACCTCTGTACGAAGCCAGACTCACTAGAGTAAGTAATAATTACTCACCATTATTATCATCAGGACTATAAATCCTACTCAATTATTCATATTATCTAAAGGGCAATATGTTGTATGTTGTATTTCTGTGAATAGCAAAAAAAAGATATTTTTATTTACTTATCTAAATGTGTGTAAGAAAGAAAGTAAGAAAAAAGTATTTAAAAATTGATTTAAATTACATTTCTGGTATTTGGCAGGTGCTCCTATCCAGAGCGACTTGCTGGCAACTTGGTGGTGCTGAAAATTAAACCTATGATTTTTCAAGCAGCAGACAGATGCATTAACCCCTCAGCTAGTTCCTCTACAATAGAATAAAAGAATGATTGGATACAAAACTAATAAAATAATTTAGAAACAAAAAGAAAAACATCTCTGACGTCTATTTTTCAGGTGTGCTAAACATGCCATCCAGTTCGGCGGAGCCATAAACTCACGCAGTTTGGATGAAAACGACACACCATTGCATGTAGCTGCACGTCATGGTCTTTTGGCCAACGTAGATCTGTACCTGCGACATGGTGCAGCATTAGACTGGCAGAATGATGAAGGACAAACACCATTAAACGCTGCATGTTCTCAGCCCCAAGACCATGCCTCCTTGGAACGCTATGCCCAAGTGTGTCAGCGCCTGGTTGTAGCTGGGGCAGATGTGGGTATGGGTGATGCCGACAAGCACACTCCTCTGCACATGGCATGCAAGAATGCCAACCTTGGGATAGTGGTGCTTCTTCTGCGAAACGGTGCCTCCGTCAACGACATGGACTACGGAGGCGAGGCACCAATGCATAACATCCTAAAAGTGGTGGCCTATAAGATGGAGAATGAGCCTGAACGGATTGTGCAGGAGCTGCTGAACTACGGTTCAATCAGAGTGTGGCCAGGAGCTCTGCCGAAGGTTGGTATAATCATATACTGTACTTTTACAGTGTAAGTCATTACTTTCTTTTCTACGCTCGAGCAAAGGTTAAATTTGGGTTCACTAATCCATGGGTCTGGGTTATTACCCTGCATTAGTTAGGTTACAGGTTATTATATCATGTGGGTCTTACATTTACATTTACAGCATTTGGCAGACGCTCTCATCCAGAGCGACTTACAACTGAGCAATTGGGG
>JAOTQW010000036.1:645425-661471 GCA_026260075.1 Sisor rabdophorus | reverse complement strand
TCGAACCCCGGTCTTTCTGGTATCAGTCCAACACCTTAACCACTAGGTCACCCCTAGTGGTCTTGTGGGTACCCCGTCTTGTGAGTATCTGTTATAAACTGTTGCTTTATAGCAGTTTTTAAATGGTGGGGCTGGGTACAAGGGCAAAGATATAGTTTGACATTGTCTATTTACACATATATTTAAATTTAAGATGTTTTTCATGTATATAAAGAGTTATACAGTATCCAGCTGGAGGTTGTTGGGGGATACAGAGTTACTCGCTAATTTCACATTAGTGATATCAAAGTATTAGTATCATAAATCAAATGTGCAGTGTTTCCAAGCTACTACATCTAAGACATATTTTATTTTAATATTGAAAGAAATCTAGGTTCTGGGTGATCACAAATATAGTTATTTTAATGTAAAAACACTTAAATTCCTAATAATTTTGGTTCTACAGTTGAGAGGTCACCAGTATTAGGTCAACCTAATATTTTTGGACTGTGGGAGGAAACCAGAGAATAAACCCATGCAATTGCAGGGAGGACATGTAACATCTTAGACTTCCAGACAGGCAAATTAGCGGAGAACAACTTGCAATCAAACACGGTTACAACAATGCCACAGCTCCGAACGAATGACGTGAAGCAAAGCACCTGTCCACACACCTATAGAAAAACAAAGGACCGAGCAGTCGGCATGCAGTCATTTAGGTAGATATAAGGGTGCAGCATTGGTATAGGAAAGAAAGAAAAGGGAAAAGGAAAGAAAAGAAAAAAGAAAGCTTAAAAATAAAAGATTCAAAATAGAAAGAAAAGAAAAAGTTAGAAAACATTGTAAAATTAAAACAAATATTTTGAGTTGTTTTATCTTTCTGTTCATCAAATTATTTCATATGCTGTCACCCTCATTGCCCATAGTGAGCAGGAGCTAGTCAGCTTCCACATGACAGAGAACATGCAAACTCTGTATAGAAAGACCACTTTCCCAGGTATCGAACCTGGACCTTTTTTACTCTGGTTTCCTTCAACATTTCAAAAACTTGGACATTGGTTTTTTTGGGGTAATTCCAAATTACATAAGAGTGTGTGTGTGTTTTGCTCTGTGATGGACTGGTGGTGTAGTGGTTATCACTTCTTTACAAAAAGAAGGTCCTGGGTTTGATTTCCGGTCACAGGATTTTTCTGTGCGGAGTTTGCATGTTCTCCCCGCGCTTGTGTGTGTTTTCCTCCCACAGTCCAAAAACATGTACATTAGGTTGATTGGTGACTCTAAATTGCCCATGAGAGTAAATGTGACTGTGTCGTTGTCTGTATGTGGCCCTGCGTTGGACTGGTGACCTGTCCAATGTGTACCCCCTGCCAATCGATCTATGTAAACTGAGATAGGCTCCAGCAGACCCCCATGAACCTGATTAATGGAATGGGTGGGTATAGAAGCTAAATGAATTAATGAATATTTCTTTCTTAAAAGTAAGCTGACGGTTGCCGTCTTGCTAACTGTTGTTTGCAAATGCTACTGAATTGCAGTGGTTTCATTAACAAGCTAATTTGGGGTTCCCCATCAGCCTAGTGATCAGCTTGTAAGATCACCGTCTGGAACAGAAGGTGATGGTAATGTACCAAAAAAGCTGGTTGTCAACTGTTATAAAACACAAAGATCAAGATATCACAAGTATTATTGTCAGTCACAAAAAAACCATTCCATCTGTGAATGGGTTTTTTTTTCACATAATAAACCAGAATCAGTAAATGCAGTTTGTGCGTCTGCTAAATGTAAATGTTTTGAAAGTTAAAAGTGAACACTGACAATAGTAAGAGAAAGTGGTTGTGGCTTCCATGCTCAAACTTTACCTTTATGTGCTCAAAGCCACCGTTTAGTCTTAAAGGAGTTAGGGATTAAATATTTTACATGCATGTCAAATGTAAATGTCTTTAAAATGTTTTTTTACAGCTTAGAAGGTTGGGGTCAGAGCACAGGATGAGCTCTGATACAGCACCCTTACATCAGTAAAGGTTTTTAAGGGTCTTGTTTAAGAATCCAACAGTGGCTGGCTGGCAGTGGTGGGGCTTGAACCCAGATCTTCCCGGTCTTTAGATCAACAACTTAACCATTTCAACCAAGACTGACACAATATAATGACACAATGTAACAACACCAAAATCTCATCTCAAATTGCTGCAGAATTGTTAGGGCTCTTTTTAACACTGTGCCTATCATAGAAAGCACTCTGTACTGTAATCTCTAGTACTGTGAGTCCCACTTGTGCCGGATAAATTGCTTGATTCTTAATGAGGCAAATGTTAATAGGAGATTAATTAGCACTAATTGCAGAAGTTCTTGCCAATCCCCCAGAGAGGGGCGCAATCTGTTCATCAAGCCAAGTGCTTAATTATTCTGCACCGCGCTCCCTCACAACTACCACCACCGACCTCTGGCCTTTTTCCGAGCAGGTGGGGATTTCGCTGCAGGTGGAAACTGTCATTGTTACCTTGATTGAGGAGTAGATTCTGTTCTCCCCCAAATCAGTTTAAGCTTCTTTAAAAGATGACTTGGCTGCCCTAACAGACTGTTAAACAGCCCATCCAGTTCAATGCTATTATACAAGGCTGTTTAATTCTTAACACTGGTTCATGTGTGGCTACATCATAAAAGCCACAAAGGTTGTTTGATCAAAATGGCGGTTTTGTATACCTGTCTGAACAGAATGTTTTCTTTGATTTGTGTGCCCAGGTTTTAAAGTACTGCTGTATGTCACCATGTACAATAGAAGTGCTACTGAATGCATATAGCCAGCTCAAAGTCAACGATCAATGGGAGGAGGCTGTTCCTCGAGACATCTTTCAGGTATTTGTTAAGACTTCAAAGTACTGTGTAGGTTGCTTTGGAAATGTAAATGTATCCATAAACTTGAAGTGAAGTTTATTTTCTCCCAAAGTTAATATCACTGTACAAATTTTTAAATTACAACACACAGATGCCGCAGATGAAGTTCACATAAATTATTGAGCTTTTACATATACATTGTTTTTTATTAGCATTCGACTGATAGTTATACAGTAAAGTTAAAATCTGACAATTAGGAATAATGTTTTCATAAATCAGCTGTTTGTACTGTTAAGTACTTGATTCTGATTGGCTCAGGCAAACAGTAAATACCAGAATTAAAAACAAATTTTAAAAATAGAATAGAGTTGTTTACTTATCTGCACTATGCTGCCGTAGAGGTTGGCATTCTTGACTCACAGCAAGAAGGTCCAGGGTTATATTCCTAGGTTTTTTGGTGTCTCTAAAATTACCTGGAGTAGACCCACACAAGTGCACTGAGAACATGCAAATTGAGCACTGAAAGATCCCTTGTCTCAGAGTTGAACTTGGCACCTTCATCCTGTGAGGCGACCTGGCTAAACGCTACAACAGTGCACTCCCTTCTGACGTACATAGTCAGGATATGTACATAGAAATTGGTCAGTTTGTTGTTTTCTGACTTTTCTCAACAGAAACATCTGGACTTTTATGAGTCTGTCTTTGCCCTGGCCAACACTCCTCGCTCCCTGCAGCATCTGGCTCGCCACAGGTTACGCACCTATCTCGAAGGCCGTCTGCACAAAGTGGTGCCCAAATTAAGCTTGCCTAAGTTTCTGAAGGACTATGTGATGCTTAAGATTCAAGGCTATGTTCACTAAGGGTCTCTGAACCCGATTGTAATATAGCTTGAAATGAAAAAGACACAATGGATGTTGACTAACATAGAGGTTGAGTGACAATGACTTGTCAAATGTAGATACATTTAAATCCTCCAAATAGGCAAGATCTTTTGTGTTTGTCTGTACACACACCAGTTGAGATGCCAATAAGTACACTTGATAAAAATTCAATTGGGTAAAAAATTGATTGAATCAACAGAGATATGACGCAGTATGTGAGCTTTGCTGCTGTAGAACATATTTTAGGTGAACACTGATCGACTCAAAAATCTATAAAAAATAAGTAGGTAAAAATATGTTTTACTTGTTTGCTTTGGTGGGAGTTTCTTGTTAGACCCCTTTTGTGTGAATGTGGACACTGGAAAGTAATGTTCTATTAAATGGAAGATTGTAAGATTCCAAATTCCAACCCAAATTAACACATTACGATTAAGGTGTACAGGAAGTTGGTCTACTGACGGAAGGTTGTAATTTCTATTTTTCTTAACCTTCAACTGATTAGTTGGATATAAACAATTAAATAGCTGTAAGTCTCTTTGGATTTGGATGTCTGCAAATGAGGCACAAAATTCCATTACATGAGTGTTAGGCTGAATAAAAGATAGTATTGTTTAATATTAAGTATATTGAAGACAGATGATGGTACTGATGACAGTGAGGATGGGGAAATGGCTTTAAATAATGCTTACATGCAATCCCTTTGGTTTATATAATTTTAACAAATTACGTGTGTTTGTGTGAATTTAAAGAATATATATATACATACATATATATATATATATTGTTTAACTAATTTATTTATTATTTTTCATGCTTTTTTATATTCGATTTATTTTTCGAAGACTGGCTTATTAGTGATATTAAGGACATTGCGGTTTATCTGCCACAAGGGGGCGACGTATATTTAAGATACACGTCTCTCTGGGACAAAAAACCCAATATGGAATATTTTAATGTATAGAATTTAACTGCAAATTAGTATCGTCGAAGAAATACGAATGATTTGTCTAATTCGATTGTGTGAAAGTTTTTTCCCATAATATTGACACCCTTTCTAATGAACATTTAAATAAATAAGAATATTATTTCAATTAAGAAAGATACTAAGTGTTTCAAAATGCTGTATAATCCTTAAAATTAGTTTGACAGTAGAACTGATATAAACTATCAAATCAAATCATCAGCAATGTAAATCAGACTGGATCAAGTTGAATGCACCTTGAAGTTAAAACTGAAGGGGGGAACTCATGGAACTGCTGAATTTTTCAGGAAAGCCAAGTTTGATTTAAATTGATGACCATATAAACACAAAATTATCTGACTGACTGATAAACAAATAAAAAAGATAAAATGCACCATATATAAAATATCCAAACTTTTTTTTTTTTGCACTGCAGGAATTATCCTAGAGATAATTATGTGCTTATATTTAAATATCTGGAAAATATTTAACATTAACATCTACAGTTTCTCACTCTGAAATTTAAATGGAAATAAAATATTTACCATGTTTCTAATATTTTTTTAATAAATGTTATTCTGTCCCTACTACATTATATAAGTGTATCCTGAATGCAGCATCTATACATGATTTTAATTATGGCTTCAAATCTAACTATAAAATTTCTTACACCTTAATCATAAATAATCATAGCATATAATAATAAAATAATCATACCAGTTCTCAATGCAGACTAGCGATGATGATGAAAGATCTGATTAAAGCTACTCTTCAGGCCTTACCAGGAAAGAGCTGCCATTCATTCATGCTAAGTGCGACAGAAGCACTTTGACCTGTATCCTCGTTGACACCCTCCTCATCATCACGCCATCCTCCCGACAGCGCCCCTCCTTCCCTCCCCGCTTCATCTCATGCACCAATTTATACGCATTAAATATTACTTTTTAAAATATTATTTAAACATCGCTTGAAAAGTTATGGGTTAAAAAGAGCTTAAGAAAAAAGATCAAAATATAGTTTGGGAAGCAAAAATAAAAATGTCGTGTTTGTTGAAATATAAGTTAATAATAATAATAATAATGCTGGACGTTGTAAAAATATTGTCATCTTGACAGACAGTGTATGTTCAGTGTATCTGTTGTGGGGCAGTAGAGGCAAGTGGGGCACTTATTGGGCGGGGGGGGGGTTCTTAGTGCCTGGTTTCAATAGATCAAAGAGCGGGGCTGCTCGTTTGCATTTTTGGAGAATAATTAGCATGTGAGGCCCAATCAGAGTCGGAGGTGATCAGAGGTTAATCAGGCGGCCGGTCGGTGAGAGCGCTGCAAACACCACCACCACCACCGCCGCCACCACTTCACTGCGCTCAATCAGCAGCGCGAGCGAGTTGGCATTTAAAACATGAAAATGATCTTCGATTAAATGAACAGACCACTTCAAGATAGAGCTGGAGAAACTTTCGCTACAAATTAGGTTATACTTCTGCATATGAGCCATAATAATAATAATAATAACGACAATAATAATACTGTTTTATGTATATAATATATAATGTATCAATAAGTATTATTATTAATTTTAATAATAATATTATGTTATTTTTTCGTTTGGTTTTTTTGAGTTTTTTTTACACATAACCCTGGGTCCAAAAATGTCATCAACCCTCTTGTAATCCTTACATCACAAATGTAATTTCTTTCTGAATTTCTCTCTAGGGGCCTATTGTTGCCACAGTAGTTTTGAAGGCCACAGTTTCACCATTTAGCCCTACATAATAAAAAGCCCCCCCCGCCTGCACACACACACACACACACACTATCTCTTTTTTTCTCTCGCACACACACACATTTACAAGAGGGGCAAAACATCTGCGATGCCATCGGGTCCTGAGTTTTGGACAACAGCGGTATAGAGGAGCGCCGTTGGATCCGCGTCCTCTGTTGAATACAGAGTCAATCGCTTGTCATCAATCAAAATTAATAATAGCTGATCGGCTCGGTGTGGTCAGCGATCACAGGGCTAAAGCGGTGCCTCGCGCTTCTCACTCAATGTGGACCGGGCCATTGTAGAGACGAAGAGGAGGGGGGATAAGTGTGTGGGGGGGGGGTGACTTGACCCGTCTGTTTGGGATCCACTGGGAAAAGCGGCGCCAAAAAAGGCCCTGAATGAGGAAATGAAGCGTAATTTGAGGAAGATGGATGAGCCTCCAGGGCGACGCCCCCTTCTATCCTCTTGTGTTGATGAGCGCTCGCGCACTCACGGTGAGTGTGTGTGTGCGTGTGAGAGAGAGAGAGGGGGGGTGGGAAGCAGGGAAAGAGGTGTGTGTGTGTGTGTGTTTATGTCTCACTATGTGACAAATAGTAAGAGAGAAGGACTGAGCTCGAGACCTGAGCAGAAAAATAATAAGAAGGAAGGAGCAGCGAGAACTTTTTTTTAAGTCATTTATCGACAGGAATAAGTTTTTACTTTTGGCAACCAAACAACGAGAGAGAGAGCGCGCGTGTGTGTGTGTGAGAGAGAGAGCGCGCGTTTAGGATTTCTCCGGCGGCGGAACACGGAGACTTCAGCATGCAGAGGCCGAGCGGACCGGGAACGGCGTTTTCCATTGACTCGTTGATCGGCACTCCGCAGCCGCGCCCGGGCCATTTACTCTACACCGGCTACCCGATGTTTATGCCGTACCGGCCGCTCGTGATCCCGCAAGCCCTGTCTCACTCCCCCTTACCGTCGGCCATTCCTCCCCTCGCGCCTCTAGCGTCTTTTGCAGGCCGTTTAACCAACACTTTTTGCGCGAGCTTGGGACAGGGCATGCCTTCCATGGTGGCCCTCACCACCACGCTGCCGGGATTCTCGGAGACGGCGGACGGTTTTTATTCGCCTCAGGAGCTCACCGGCCCAAGGTTAAGCGCGGACGCAGCGATCGGCCGCCAGGAGAGTCCGCACGAAGAACTGCACGCGCGCGACAAGACAGCCGAACTCCTCAACTTCTCGGAAAGTTTTCAGACGGTAGCAGGTGAGCGCAGGAACGCATCAAATCCCGCTCTGGTCAAAACTATATTTCATTAATATTAGTGTTCTTGTTAAAAAACGTTTAACAATTAACCTTTACAAACGTTCTTTAAATGTTCCGGACAAAACATTCTTCAAATCACATTTGTTATGTTCATATAATGTGAATCATGGTACGTCCTTATGACGTTATTCGGATTTACAGAACGTTTTCAACCATAAATGATGTAACCACAAACCATAAAATAAAGTTTTACCAACGTTTAGCGACCTGGACATTATCTGGGTTTTGGAACGGGTGATATGAAATAACGATCCTAAAACCCCCAACAAAATGTGTAAAAACGTTTCTCAGAACACATCTCCAGACAACCATTCAGACTGGAGGGTAAATAAGTGCGCATGGAAAAATATGAACTAAAGTGATTCAGGAACGTCACATTCCACGCCAAGTGCTTTATCTTCAAGATAACAAACTAATTGAAAAACAATCCTAGAAAGTTTTTTTAAATAAAGGTGGCAACGCCTATTTATAAAAATTAAAATATCACATTTTTTGATCGATGTGAAAACACATCAGTTATAAATATTTTTGAATTGTGGAATAACACATGGTTGAAAATAATGCGCATATTTTCGTGTGTGTGTGTGTGTCAGGTGAGACTAAACTCTACAGCTCGGACGATGAGAAACTCGACCTGAAATCTGCGGAGACGGCGTGCAGTGAGCGCGAGGACAGTTCGGGAGACAGTGAGAACGAGAGCTTCTCTGACGGCCACAGCTGCGGCTCCAAGAGCAAACTGAAAGCGGCCTCGCACGAGCCCTTGAGCTCCACCTCGGCTGCTGCATCGGCGGGCGCGTCTTCGGCGGGGAAGAGCCGGCGACGGCGGACAGCGTTCACGAGCGAGCAGCTGCTCGAGCTGGAAAAAGAGTTTCACTGCAAGAAGTACCTGTCTCTGACCGAACGCTCGCAGATCGCTCACGCGCTCAAACTTAGCGAGGTGCAGGTGAAGATTTGGTTCCAGAATCGGCGCGCCAAGTGGAAGCGCATCAAGGCGGGAAATGTGAACAGCCGCTCCGGCGAGCCCGTGCGCAACCCAAAGATCGTCGTCCCCATCCCGGTGCACGTGAATCGCTTCGCAGTCAGAAGTCAACACCAGCAGATCGAGCAGGGCACGAGGCCGTGAAATGCGCCATGCAGCCACCCTCGCGGGCTACACAACTTTTTACTTTAAATGCATAGAAATGAATGCATGAAGCACAAAAAACAAGGGAGTTACTGTAAGTCGCGCATCTAGATGGATTCGACCCGGATGCATTTTTTAAATACTAGGATTTTTTTTCTCAAACCGTGGCCATGTCTTTAATTTATTGCTTTGTACATAATGTGTAAATAGTTAAAAAAGTGTGTCGAAACGACACGCTCATGTGCACTATGAAAGAAAATTGATAAGAAGGACGTTTTTAAACAAACAAAAAAGTATTTATCAGTTGCCGTCTAGTTGGTTTATCTGCATGTATGTATGGTTCTCATTTGTATGACTGTAAAGGCCGTTTGTTTTATGTTCTTACATCTCGCATGTGTCTGTTCATTATTACCTTCATCAACAACGTCATCGTCGTCGTCATCATCATCATCATCAAGTCGGTCTTTAGAGATCCCTTATTCGTGGAAAAACATCTTAAAAAAACAGTGGTTGCTTAAAATATATCAAGAGTTTACTGACGGCCGGTGCTACAATTTTACTTTTAGACTGGATAGTAAGAAAAACAAAACAAAATAATGCAAAAAACGTGATTTTCATCGCGACACGTCATTGGCCTAATTGTGAATAATGGCTTCATCAAGTCTTAAATTAGACAGGATGACGTAGCATGTAATTAACCAATAGATTAATTGATAATTTGTTAACATGCATGGCGGGTTAATATGGAGCAAAGAGAAGGAAGATATGTTGGATATTATTATTATTATTATTATTATGAAACGCCTTGCCGTGGTTTATTTGTAGAATTGCGAGTATTGAACATCTTGACTATAACATTTACAATCATGTGAATAAAATTCACCGGGAGCTGCACATGATATTTATTTATTTATTTATTTATTCACACCCCCAGGTGTTTTGCTTTTTTCTGTACATTCTACTTTTATGAAATGTCCCCTCACCCCAAATAGTTTTATTTAATCATGACAGAAATGGTTGTTTTTGTTTATTGCGTTAATTAAACATATTTCTGTGCTCGAAAAGAAATGAAAAGTTTTTTGTTGCTTCTTAAAATAATTTCAGTCGGAAATTTAAAGAAACAAATCTACACCTGAATTTTAACCGTGGGTTTCACAATTTAATATCAAATTTTGAATTAAATCTAAATAAATGCTGTAAAAAGCGATTCTCTATAACACTTCTGTCAGATCATTTTTAACTTTGCTTTTGAATTATATATATAGATTAATTCCCAACATTACAAATACAGTTAATTTCGCCAAGAATCATGAAATTTATGAATAGTTTATGCGAAGTGATCTAAAAAATTTTTTTATAATAAATAGCCTTAATTGACAGGTTATTTAAGGCTGATTTGTTTTATTCCGTTTAAGTGACAAGGGAGTTATTTTTAATGGAAGTACTGACATTTGACGTTTTTGAGAAATTATCACAGAATTTAACGTTTAAAATTAATAATCTCCGCACCATGATAATTTAGCAAGAAAATAAACAGAGAGAGAGAGAGAGAGAGAGAGAGAGAGAGAGCGAGAGAGAAGAGAGGTTTTGTTAATGAGTATGAGACTCATTTGTCTCTCTTCAGGAGGCCATGTTGTCAGAGGGAAGAGTGATGGATTTCTACATTGGTCATATTCACCTAACAGTAATGATCTTCAACATTCATCACTTTCTCTCTCAGTCTCTCAGTCTCTCTCTCTCTCTGTCCCTCCCTCTCCTCCCATCTCTCTCTCTTTTTTTGCGAATGTAAAAAACAAAAACAAAAATGACAACAGCTTGACTGACAAGCTTATACGAATGACTATAGTTTCTTTTTGTTTGGACATCCCAAACTACCAATTCAATATATCTAATTATGTAAAATGTGTAAAAATGTGACGAATTTAATAAGGATTCTAAATTGTCCTCCGAGTCTGTTTATCAAAAGAGCAACGACACGAACACGAGTATGGTGTCACCAATTAATACGTTCATATTTTCGCTCAGTAAATGTTTGCCTGGAAGTTTGTTTTAGTTACGACTTAAAATAATTTAACAGCACCTTTAAAATTATACATCGCCTCTAGATCATTAGATACATTCGATTATCAAGTGGGCCAGAAATTTACAAAATTCTGAATTTACGTGTTCTCGTAGCTGCTAAATTTGAGATTTATTCATACGACTTAACTAATTCATTTATTTATCTTCTATAGCCGCTTATTTCCCAACTGGGGGTCACAGTGTTCTGGACCAGCGCACATAGGGTAAAAGGCAAAGGTACACCCTGGACACTCCTATGGGCAAATTAGAATCACCAACCAACATTTTTGGACTGTAGGACGGAACCAGAGTACCCGGAGTAAAGCCACGCTAGCGCGCCGAGTACAACACCAATTGGCCGGGATCCGAACCCGGGTCCTTCTTGCTTGCCGTACAAACCACTACACCCTTGGGCCGCCCTACGATTTAACTCGTCATATTAAAATAATAGGAAAACATAAATACGTTAAAACATTTTAACTGAGGTTTAAACATTGATTATATTTTATAAAAAATACATTTTAGGTTTAAGATTTACGACATATTTCGTCAGGAATCATCAGGTTAATAGACATGGTGGATAATATTTATTAGGTAAACATATAAACGTCACGAGTCAGATGTCTTGATTACGACTTATGTAATGTACAAATTAATTAAGAAATAGTTTAAAAGGACAATAAGTGATAGTGTATATTTTATATGTCCTGTTTACAAAAGATCTTGTCCTTATTGTGTAACTCAAGCTCACTATTTAACGTATCTTGACACACATAGTCTTGGCCTACGATTTCTTGTTAATTATTTAGTGGAGGAAACTGAATTTCTTTTTTAATTGGTCACTAGGGAGGTATTTAGAAATGGAGGTAGTTTAGAAATGAGGACAACACTATATATTAAGTATAAAACTTTCACAATGTTTTAATATTGGTTTCAGCTTGTCATGTCTTGTGACAGTATTTTGCTTATTAACCATGGAAGCTTCATTTTGGCTCTCAAAATATGATCCTGTCATTTTAGAGGAGACCAGTGTCAATTGTAAAATGTCCTGAGACTCCTTTTTTTTTTAAATAGAAATTTTACAATAAATTTAGCCTTTCCAGAATAAATACAGATTTTTATCTTTATGGAATTATGGAGATATAAAATAAATACAAACAACATGGGCTAATGTTGGTTGTAACACTTTTATTCACATTAAATAATTTCTTTCGCACAACTTTTGAAATAGGCAAATAGATTTTCAGCCTCATGTACAATAACCTCACAAATACCAGCTACAAACTAACCAATCCAACTTTAGCAAATCAGAACAGTTTTGGTAAAAGCATACAGTTTAACAGAGATGTAAACTGGTGATTATGATCATTTGCATACAAAATTCCAAAATCATTCACGGAGCCAGAAATTACTTACCTCAAAACTGGTCTTTTGACTGCAAACACGTCTTTAAGGTTTTGTTGTCAACCGACACCATGTTAGTATTTAATTGTAAATGTAGGTAATTATTAGAATACATTCTACTCATGTTGATTGACATGTATATAAAACTTGTTTGAATATTGCCTATGACATAGCTAATGCCCCCAAACCAAACGACACCAATCTACACTATAAACTGGCGGCTGATAGCTAGGCTTTTACAATGTAAATGTAAATGTAAATAGCTAGGCAATTTCATGCCAATGTCAATATAGCGATAAAAAAAATCTCATTTTTTTAACTCTTTTAAAATAAATACTTAAAGTCTGTATTGCTGCAATAGTCAGTGTTGGTTATGTCACTTACTTACCGTGGCTCCGCCTCCATGCTTGATTTAATTTTTTAAGTATTATTTTTGTTTTAAATGTTCATACGTCATTCATTAATTCATCTTCAGGGCCAAAGGCTTCTGCTGGAGCCTACCCCAGCTTTATCAATGTGTCGATCACCAATCACATCACCAGTCCATCACAAGGCCACACCCACTCCAATGTGCAATTTAGAATTACCAATTAAACTAACATACATTTTTTTGGACTGTAGGAGGTAGGACAGTGGGGTACTCTAAAAACCCACGCAAACACAGATCACATCACATCACAGATCAGCAAGTGGTGTCATTTTATTTAGCACATAAGGTACATTATATTGCCGAATGTTTGTGGTCACCTGAGCATCAAATACATATAAGATTTCAAACATCTTCTGCCAGAGTTATTCCCACTTCGCTATTTGATGAAGCTCCTCTCTTCTAGTAAGACTTTCCACTCAAATGTGAAGCTTGAATGTAAGCTATCTCTTGATTCAGCTCCAACAGTATTAGTGAGATCAGACACTAATGTCAGGAAAGGAGGTCTGGGTGCAGTCGGCATTCCAGTTCATTCAGTGGTGTTAAGATCAGGACCAAACACAGATTTTTTTTACTCTAATCATAACACAGCATGAGATAATGGAGCTCATAGGCTTTGTGCACAGGGTCATTGTCATACTGGAACAGTGTTATACTCTTAGTCATACTCTTAGTTCCAGTGAAAAAATAATGCAATGTTACAACAAACAAAAACATTCTAGAAAATTGTGTGCTTACAAATTTGTTTGGAGGGGAACTACATATAGATCTAATGCTAAGGTAACCACAATGATTTGGCAATATCATTCATTCATTTATTCATTCATTTATCTATTTATTTATTCATTTATTCATCTTCTATACCCGCTTATTCCTGAACTCAGGGTCATGGGGGTCTGCTGGAGCCTATCCCCGCACACATAGAGCGAGAGGCAGGGTTACACCCTAGACAGGTTGCAAGTCTATCACATAGTCACACACACAACCACATGCACTCACTCTCACTCATATGGTCAATTTAGAATCATCAATCAACCTAATGCAAATATCTTTGGACTGTGGGAGGAAACCGGAGAACACGGAGGAAACCCACATGGGAGAACATGCAAACCCCGCACAGAAAGACCCAGAAATCAAACCCTCAACCTTCTTGCTGTGAGGTGAATGTGCTAACCACTACACCACCGTGACGCCCTGTTTGACAATATAATGTTCTTTATATGTATTTATTTATTTATTCATTCATTCATTCATCTTCTATACCTGCTTATTTCTCTAAATTGGGGTACATAATTGGGGTACATGCCCTAAATTTGGGTACAAGGGACTGCTGGACCCTATCCCAATGCACATAGGGCAAGAGGCAGGGTTACAGCCTGGACAGGTCACCAGTCCATTGCGGGGCCACATATAGACGAAAAACCACACACACACACACACACACCCACACACACACACACACACACACACTTACATTTATTCCTATGGGCAATTCAGAATAACCTATAATTTACTTAAAATAGATGTTTTGGGGCTGTATAAGGAAACCAGAGTACCCGGAAGAAATCTAGCAAGCGAGGGGAGAACATGCAAACTCCGCACAAAAAGACCCCTTGCTCAGGAATCGAATCCTGGATCTGCTTGCTGTGAGGCGAACTGCTAACCACCAGCAGTCCGCGGCTTCAATATCTTATATAATAAATATAAAGAAAATGTAACACTTTAAAGACAAAACGACATTACTAACTACTTTAGTTATACATTATGGACATGATAGTTACAGATTACTGTTATTGAATTGTGTAATTGTCCAGCGCATTTTTTTTGCTGTTAAAATAACTGATTTACATTACATTTATTTCTGTTAATGTTTAATAAATCAATTTCGCTCATTCATTCATTCATTCATTCATTCATCTTCTTATCTTATCTTATTCCGGAACCCGAATCTTATCTAAAATTAAATGTAATCGTCTTGAACAGAAAGGTCATTTCCGATCTGATTATACACTGTACAACATAAAGTGAATATAAAGCACATATCCCACTTTGGAAGCTTGGGGGTCAAAGCGCAGAACTATTTAGGTCTTCCTGGTCTCCTTAACCATCTGCGCCACCACTGCCATGGCCGCTGCTAATTTAATAAGCTGAAGTAAACATTAAAACTATTCATCAATATAAAGGAATATTTAAGGTCTATATGTAAAGTATATTTCAATGAAATCTTACAGGTTCAATAAAACATTAATTGTTAACATGAACAAATCTTTGCTGGGACTAGTCCTCTCAGGGAGTGATTTGTTCAGTTAAACATGCACATTTTGGATCATATTATGGGTTCTGCAGTCTAAGCCAGTAAAAGAATTGATTCTCTCAGAACATGCAGGCCTATGCAGACCAATGCAGAACGGTCGCAATTAGGATTTTATTTATATTAACTAAAATAAGCAAATTGAACAAATGGTGGTATGAAAGAAGTAAATGTGTTTACTTACTTTTTTAATACTGCCATTTGTTTAATTTGTTTAAACACATTCTGTTATTGGGTTATTATGACTTAAAGCTGATAACAATTTCATTACCAGCACACGGGTTTTATTGGTTACTTCAGCATAACTAAGCTTTAGCTTTTCTCTTTTCAAAACACATTTTCTCTCAGCCGTTAGTATGTGGGTAAGTTTTTACCTAAAGAACAAAACTGACCACAATGGTGTAAAAAATGACCTTAACCATCTGCAGACAAACAAAGTGTTCGGACATGATTTTATTTTACAGTTGGATTTTGAAAGTTGTAATGTGATGATGATAATAGAATTAGCATTCGATATTAATTACTGTATGTCTATGAAACTTGTCAAGTTAAAGTCATGTTAAAACATCTCTAAAGTTATCATAATTCACGATTATATTTGTAACATTTATCTTTTTCAGGGTTTGCTAACCTCACATTCTATTACAGACAATAGGCTCCATTTACATTACATATTTATTTTATAATTTGCTTGTTACACACTTTTCAACAAATAGATCATAAAAGGTTATAACTAATAATTCATTAATAAACATGAATTATTGTTTCCTCACATCAATTTCTGGTCCTTGAAGTTTATCAGCTGCACCGTCTTGATTTCACTCACATTTATATAACTATTTATATTCTATAATATATTTTTAGTGGTTAGCACTGTCGCCTTACAAGTTCCTGGGTTTGAATCCCGGGGTTTTTGTGCGCAGTTTCATGCTTGCGTGGGTTTCCTCCGAGTACTCCGGTTTCTTCCCACAGTCCAAAAACATGTGCATTAGGTTGA
>JAOTQW010000036.1:632885-645325 GCA_026260075.1 Sisor rabdophorus | reverse complement strand
CGAACCCAGGACCTTCTTGCTGTGAGGCAACGGTGCTAACCACTGCGCCACCGCGTGGCCCTTTTAAAAAGTGTTGTTTACCACAAATGTAAAAAATATATAGTAAAAGCTTTTATTTTTTAAACTAAAATGTGTGTTAGTGGATGTTTGTTCTACAACTGTTTTCTTTTAGCACAGTGGGAAAGGCAAAGCTAGGAGGAAACCTCAGTGTGTTTGGATCACAACATCAATCTGTAAGAATAATATTAGTGAATCAATAAGAAAAATTCCCCCTTCTGCCTGCAGGAAGACCCAGAGGAACCTCCACTCAAAAAGATTCAGGACTAAAGCTATGAAGAAGCGGGATTACTTTTTTGCATCCTGTTACTGAAATGAATTGCATAATTGCTGTGTTTCCACTATCGTTTCGTTTACCTGACAAGTCCCAAACGCCACAGTATTCCTCAGAGCAGAGGCAGGTAGCAGAATTAGCAGTCAAAGAAGGCCTGAATTCAAAAGGTGTGTCTGAGATTGGACGATGGTGGTGGGGTTTGTGTGTGTGTGTGTGTGTGTGTGGAGAACGCCCACGAGCCTGAAAATATGGGCAGATGCATCGAATCGCACAAGATAAACAAGCGATGAATTTCATCAGGGCCATCATAGCCTTAATTTGGCTGCCTAATGAGTCAGATCCAGTGGCGGAGATAAAAGTTGTCAGAGGCGCGGCTCTAATGAATTTCTTGCCACTTGTAATCAAGGTTGGCTGTCTGAGGAGCAATGATTAATGGAACCCTGGAGGATTCCCTCGGCCTTCGGCTCTCATTACGGCTAATGCATTCTCAAGCAAATTAACGCAAACGGGGGGTTGGGGGGGTGTTGGCGGAGAAAAAGCGAGAGGAAAAAAGAAGAGGGCTGCAGAGAGCACAGCAGGCAGAGATTGTGAAAGAGACTGAAAGAAAGAGAGGTGTAGGCAAACAGCGGGGAGAAGGTGAGACACTCACACTGAGATATCTGACAAGGGAACTAAGCCGCTGGAAATTAAACTAGACGTATGGTAAAAAGTGTGTGTGTGTGTGTGTGTGTGTGGGGGGGGGGGTTACATTTATTCTTTTATACATCTTATGTAAAACCTGTTGTGAATCCAGAAGCCTGGAATACATACCAGAAAAAAATAGTGGAAGGAATCTTATGCAGATACGTGATCACAAGACGAAAGAACACCAGTCCGAAATGCTACAGTATAAATCAATTTATTCAGGTGTTTATTGTATCAATAGTCAGCCAAGCATCTGAGCACACACTCAATGTCAGTTCATTATGTAAAAACAATGGAAAATTTTAAGAGGGAAAAAAACATTTAATAAAATTGACAAAAGAAATCAATATTTACATCTTTTCTTTTATAAATATGTCAAATGTACATCATTATACACAAAACGTACCGTTGGCTGTCAGGCAATGTGGATATAGGCACATTGAGACTAATGCACAGTACTGAGGAAAAGAAAGTAAAGTAATCGAGGGCTAAAATGCTCTCCTGGAAAGACGTGTGCAGGAACTATTTTACAAGTTCAGTCGTTCAGACTGTTTTTCAGTGTAGCAGCCCCTAAGATAATTAGCGCACAGCAAAACCAATCGTATATACTGAAGTGTTAGGTAATGAAATGGAGACTGCATTTTTTTCAAATCTTATCAGGATAATTTTTATCCTCGGTATAAAGTTCAGATGCAGAGGTGCCACATAAAAACAAAACTAGCTAGAAATTTGAGGGGGTCACTGGCAATTTTGGGCCTTGCAGAATAATTGACATGCTATTATTAGTAAAACTAATAAAATACATCTGTTAGGACCTAAAAATCGTCCTAGCTTAGTGTTGCCCCTGCTAAAAATATCCCTGTTTATTCTGAAAATTCTCGCACAATAAAAAAAATACAGTAGGACCTGATACACAAGTAAACTTTGTTTGTGTTCCAGAATGTTCATGGCCCAAGGTTAATTTGCCTGCAAGCTTTAATGGGAATACAATTAATTTGTTCATGACCCCTGCGGACCATTAAAAATGATATACTGGTATAATTTTTTGTAGTAGTATTGGAATCCACAAGACATTTAAGAGTCGAGGGCATCTATGATCTGATCCTTAAAGCAATATATAAAGAAAATGTACCAAAGTTGGCACCTTTGCAAATGAATCAATTCACAAATGCTAAGAAAATTATTAAAACATTTTAAAATTCTACACCTCAATCTTCTTATTCCCTAACTCGGGGTCACAGGAGTCCGCTGGAGCTTATCCCAGCGCTCATAGGGTAATATGGAGGGGTAAACCTGGACAGGTCACCAGTCCATCGCAGGGCCATACATAGACAAACAACCACACATCTACACTCACTTCTATGGGCAATTTAGAGTCATCAATCAACCTAATGTACATGTTTTTGGACTGTGGGAGGAAACCTCACGCAAGCGCTGGGAGATACATGCAAACAACAAAATAAACAATGAATACTGAACGGTTAAAAAAGAACTTTTGCTTTGTTTGTTCTCACATAGGAATTAACCTGACTTGAGAAGAATTCAATCTGTGATTTATCAGCTTAAGTTTAAAATTAAAAAAGCTAGCATGGCTAATTAGCAAGCCGAATGCTATGCTAGCAAGAGTCACTAGAGAGGCAACATTGATCAAGCTTTTTTTTTTTTTTTCATTTACATCTTTTTGCTAATAATTAGCACCTAAATGGTTGGATGAGGCAGTAAAAGAAAAATAGAGGCTACTATATACACAATTCCGCATGTAATTTGTCATACCATCCTACACATCCGTACAAAATGTTCTCATTGATGCAAAATCTGGTATGGAGAAGCATCAATCAAGCAAAGTCACAGATTCACGTAGGTCGCTTGATCTTTCAATTGATATACATATTACCCGCCATGTCAAAAACCTCAGCTTCTTCCTCGAACCTCTTTTCCAAAAGCACAAATAATGAAGGTATTCTTCTCAGCTCGGAGTAATCACGTCCTTCAGCTTGGAATAAAGAGCTATTCGAATGCAGCGATCTGCTTTGATGAAACTAAGAGAAAAAAGTTGCGCTTGGGAGACACTTAAGGACAAAAATTGGGTGAGACAACCTGCACTTACATAAAATTGTACAATATGACAGTACTGTACCTGTAATCACTATACAGGTTGTGTTCTGTTTTTCATTCCAGTCTTTAAGATCGAATTAATACAAAAAATGTAAATAAATGGCAGGGAAAACAAAATTCAAAGTTCCAATGTTCTAATTGTCTTTACACGCTTCTTTTACGTTAAGTTTGTTGTTAATTTTTTTGGAATATTGGTTTAAACCAGGCATGTCAGATTCACACAATGATTCAACACAATAAAGCAACAGGAAGGTTTTATACAAGGCTACATGACATAGAATGAGAGCATTTTCGGTAGCGGCAGAAGAAAGGAAGTCACAGTATTATGGCACTGAGACACTGACGGCATATACGATCTACATGATGCTAATGCTGCGGTTTATCTCGCACTGTCCGTTGTTGTTGTTGGTGTTGGGGTTGGCATTGTGTTTTGTTCCGGTCGGCGTTGACGTCCCATCAGAATCCGTAGGGCAGCCATGTTGTATAAGGATTTCGATGCATTCCTGACTTCCTGCTCGCCTGGCAAAGAACAGCGGCGTCTGACCGCGGGCATCGCGACTCCTCACATCCACACCGTACTATACAGGGCATTGAAGAAGAGAATTTACATAAACTAAAACACAAATAAAAAAAATCCTTGTCAGGGTACTAATTTGGGGCACAGTATTCATGTTGAACAACTGTCAAGTTTTACTTCAGACTGATGGATAATTCAAAGCTCAGTTCAGTAAACTGCAGCAGCCACTGTAGCTCACTGGGGCAAGATACATAGAAGTTCCTTATCCCCTCCATGCAATGGTTTTTACCATTTCTGCTTGAAGTGAGGCACCTTAGGATTTGTATGTCTTATTTTTATTCATTCATTCATTCATTCATTTTCTATACCAGCTTCTGCTCTAACTCAGGAGTAGAGTAACTCATGGACATTTTAAAATCCCCACTCAAACTAATGTACATGTTTTTGGACTGTGGGAGAAAACTGGATAACCCGGTGTAAACTTACACAAGCGCAGAAAGAGCCTTTCCCTGTGAATCAAAATCGACCTTCTCTGCCTATGGGGCCACCGTGCTAACCACTAGCCACGGTTGTGTTATTTTTAACCACTAAAATCCCTGATAGATGAAGCCTGTTACTTGTCTTGGATTAACTTTTAAAGTGTTACTTTTCCGCAGCACTATTGATTTCGGGTTTCCGACAGCTTCAAAGGTGCTGATTAATTTTCAATACCAGTTTTGGTTGTCTAGATATTCACAGGTTAAATGCTAATGAGACCATTTTCACATGGTAGGGTCTCTAATGTAATTTATTTGAAGTCTCCAGCATCAGTGCTTAGTAACATTAAGGAAGTTTCAAGTGGAAATATTATTTTGGGACTTTTAGTCAGGTCCAAATAAACTAGTTTATTTTCAGTACGTACCCAGATTAGCAGCTGTGTGATGACCACATTGGCCATGGCACAGGACAAGTGCAGTGCTGTGCGTCCATCCCCATCGCCGTATGTCTCATTTACTTCATCCTTGGTGCCGTGAGCCAGCAGCAGCACCACCATCCTCAGGTCGTCCTCCACCACTGCACGCAAGAGTTGCTGCCCCAGGGGCACGTCTGATTGAGGCAGGCCCAAAATGAAAAGCTTCTGCTCATACTTAGCTCTGATCCAGCGTTCCTTCTCTTCCCTGATAAGACAAAGATGCAAGGATTATTTAGTAACCTTTCAAGTCGCTAGTAACTAGCGACCTATCCAGGGTGTACCACTGCCTTTTGACCTATTTGTGCTGGGATAGGCTCGTGCAGACCACTGTGACCCCAAGTTAGGGAATAAGTAGGTATAAAAATAAATGGATGGATGAATCTCAATTTTAAAAGCAAATAGGATTAGCAAACCACATCTATAAGGACGTTCTCTAGGAAATTTTCATAAGAAAACTAATAAACACCACCCAGGAAAGAAAGAAAAAGGTTGAGAGAAAGATGAACATTTTTCCCTAATGCTCCATTTACTTTCTCTTCATACTTTCATCATTTACAGCAAATGAAACTGTGACGACTTTGTATCATTTACAAATTTTCTAGCATTTTGACAGAGGGTTGCTGTCATTGGCCCAAAGCACACGCCGTAAGCAGGAACATATTTCATCTTAAATGTGTGCATTAAATCTGTGTTAATAGGGCGGCACTAAAAAAATGGAAAGTCCATTGGATTCAATCACTTGCAACTGAATCACAACACAAAGGTTTTAATTCAAAAAGCGTTGTGCCTGTTGAGACTGCACATCAGAAGATTGTGAGTTCAATTCCCAGCACCAACAAGCTACCACTCCTGGTTACAGAATGTAAATGAAATATAGCTGAGGTTTCTTGAAAAAGAAAAGTAATTCGGCACAGTGGCTTAGTGGTTAGCAAGTGGTCTTTTTGTGCAGAGTTTGCATGTTCTTTCTGTGCTTGCATTTGTTTACTCTGGTTTCCTCCCACAATCCAATAACATGTACATGAGGTTGACTGGTGACTCTAAATTAAGCGTAGAAGTGACTGTGAGCATGTATTTTTTCATCTATGTGTGGCTTTGCAACAGACTGGCATCCTGTCCGTAGGTACGCCTGCGTTTTACCCTGTGTGAGCTTGGATAGGCTCCAGCAGACTCCTGTGACCTCGGGTCAGGGAATAAGCAGGTGTAGAAAATGATAGAATGGATGCTTTTGTTAATTTAGCGTTCATTAGGGAGCCTCCAGTGTCAAACCTTCTAACAATTAGAGACGCCTCTACTATTCTGGCTGTAGTCGATCTGACACATACCTGCTTGAAACCTCTTAGTATGAACGTGACCACTAGGTAATATTTTTAAGCTTAATAACATTTTCAGGGATAATTGTATAATTTTTATTCCTTTTGTATCTGCTGTAGTTGTAGGATTAATGCTGTAATGTATAGTGGACTTGCACTTGGACAATAAAAATGTGACATTTTTTGTTGAAATCCCGGAAATGCTGGCACTGTGGCTTAGTGATTAGCATGGTCACCTCACAACAAGAAAGTCCTGGGTTCAATCCCCGGGAAGGGGTGTTTCTGTGCCGAGTTTGCATGTTCTCCAGGTTTTTCGGTTGTACATTAGGTTGATTAGTGACTCCAAATTGCCCATAGGAGTGAATGTGTGTGTGGTCCTGCGATAGACTGGTGACCTGTCCAAGGTGTACCCCTGCCTCTTGCCCCATATGCACTGGGATAGGCTCCAGCAGACCCCCGTAACCCCAAATTTGGGAAAAAGAGGGAATAGAAGATGAATAAATGAATGAATCTTAGGAATGTATTAAGGCTACTGGATCATGGTTCAATGACGTCCATTTAACAAACCAGTGAGCCTGTGCAGATCTTGACTTGCTTTTAAAGGGTTAAAGCCCAGTTTCCTATCGAAAGGTTACACATTGTGAACAGCATGTCTGTGCTGGACAATACAGGGAAAAGGGGGGGCATGTTTTTATCACTGCTGTCAGCGCTGTCACTCTTGCTTGGCGCATCCCACAAAGGACTCCCCAATCTACATTGGACCTTCAAGGCTCAGGGGGATCAAAGCCAGCCAGATTGAAGGGCCAAAGAAAAGAGAAAGAAGGAAAATACAGGCGATGAAATAGGGTTTAAGACAGTGCTCAAGCTTCACACTTCTATCTAGCGCTCTACATCTAACACTACAATTTATGAAAATAGGAATCGATAGGCAGTTATTTCTGAGCATGCTCAGTGCATAAATGACCCCACAACCTCTTGCGGCAAGCGATAAGACGAATAGAAAGGAATTGCTGTTTGACTTGGATGAGTGAATGACAGAAGAGATCTATATGTCCAGTGAGTCTCTTTTTCTGTCGAGTGGAGGTGTTGTCTCTGCTCTAAGAATCTCAGACAGGATTGAAACACTTGTATTTATCCTGATACTTGTTTTTCCTGCGGCATTCAGGTAATCGAGACGCAGCTTCTTCCTCTAATGCTTGCTAATTTGACGACTAATTAGGTGTTAGGAATATGTACCACCTCTTACTGAGGTGAGCCAAATTGTGAGCCAGCACATCACATATTAATTACAGCAGCGCTGATTGGAAGCACAATGATGTCTAAATGGAAACACGCCCCCTTATTATCTCCTGGACAATAAGTGAAGACTCAGAATTAGCGAGCTGGGGAAAAGGCTGATATGTCAGCTGCCAGAGTATGTCCAGACCAAAGGAAGAGACTCTGAGAGAGTGAAAAGGGGGAGAGAAAGGGTAAAAAAGGAATAGAGATGAGAGACTAGGAACCAGAAATCCAAATCCACAGGAATTCAGTTTAGTGAATATATTAGCCGAAAAAAAAATTCCACATCTCCTTAGCTTATAGTTTGGTTAATTTTTACACTGTATGTGACATAATAGTTTAAACGGAAAACAAGACACAGTGCCAACCTATGAGGAGCCTGTGTGGATTTGCATTTGATACAGGGTTTACTTATAATATTTACATCACTTTTTGCAGAAAACTACTTAAAATAATGAGAAGGAAATTTAAAACTCCTACAAAAATAACGGTTTTCTGTGACTGTACCGCCTCAAACGAGCTTCCTTAAAGCAACCTGGAGTTTTCAATATTAAAGGAGTCGTTTAGAAAAGAAACAAAGGAAAGGTTTTAAGTATGCAAACATGTTTTTGTTGCCACACTGTACGCAATTTCCTGTATCCAAGCACTCTGTGAAAGTCAGTAGCACAACAAAAGAGGCAAGCTAATTAAAAAGACCACGGCTTTAACTGCGTTTCCCTTAAAGTCCCTGGCCGCTTTTTATCCTGAATGAGGCACCCAAGCCTGTGAATAGACTTCAGCTATAGTGAATTGCTCTTCAATGGTGTTGTGTGTATGTGTGTGTGCCCAAATGCCCCCCCTCTTCAGCAGTCAGTCTTTCAAAGCTTGTTTTTCTTTTGAAGAGGTGCTGAGAGAGACCCACCCCATTGTTATCTTTCTCTTCTTTCGCTCGCACACAGAAAACATACGGCGGCAGTGAAAAGGCTCAAGACTGTAAAGGAAAAGAAGAGACAGAGAGAGAGAAAAAGAGAGAGAGAGAGAGAGGAAGGAGGCCCTGGACGTTCTGTGGTTTGGGACCAGATGAAGGGTCCACACTTGTGCATTCGAATGGAACCGCAAAAAGTTTGAAAGTCAGCTTTAAAGCGCTGGCTTCGGAATAGAGCTGTTCAATCAGATTTTAGATCAAACCCCATAAAGAAATGATGTTAAGGGACAGGGTTTGTGTATGTCATTGTGTACGCCATTAGTTAGGTGTTGAAATAGGGCATCAGGGAGTGACTAAGCCAAAGAAGTTAACTCAACTGAACTCAAGTTTACACACAGCCTCTGTAATGCAATACACATTTACTAATTTTTCAGCAGAACCTGATCAGGAACTGGGCTCAGCTTTTCCATTTAAAATAATCCTGGCCTGCTGATCTTGGCTCTGAACCAGACCTAAAAACTTTCTTAGACAAAAAAACCCTATTACATCTGTAGGTGGAGCTTCAACTACAGGCTGTGCTATAAAAAGCTATTTTAAATGAATGAACAGCAATAAATTTTGATAGTTCAGCAGGGTTTTAGAAGAGTCACCATCAGGTTGACGTGGGAAATTTAGGACAAACTAAAAAGAAATGTGTGTGAAAAAAGCATCTACATAAAAATATTATAGGAAAAATATCATGGCCAAGAGTCAGCTTCGGCAAAGAGATTATGGTCACATGTTGGTGAGGTAGCTGGATCTTTTCCCTGCCAGTTAAAAACCCAGTTCTAAACAAGTGTCATTCTTGGTAAAGCACCAGAGAAATGATACGCCTTTGGGAGAAAATTATTAACAGAGATAATCATGCTGGAAAATGTTGGCGGTAGTGTGTTAAAAAGTGCACAATTGAAATGTGCAGCAGTTCTGCTTTAAAATCCCCCATTTGAATCGACGCTGCAAAAGCAAACAAGTACCCGGACAGCACACAGGGCTGTGGGAGAAAGCCGAGAAGCCTTGAAAAGGACACTTCCTCTCGGCAGGAGGAAGGAAAAATAAAAACGAGCTGCTTTAGCATGTCAATAGAAATAGGAGAGAGGGAAAGGAAGGGACGGAGGGGAGGGACGGAGGGTTCTGGAGAAAAAGAAAGAGTGATGACACTGAGAGGACACTCTCCATGGGGTTTTAGGGGCTATATTCAGGAAACCAGGCCAATGGCTCTAACCCTCACACACACGGCCTGGCACACATGCTTTCTCTAAAACTTGAGGTTGCTTGGGGGACCGAAAAAAGTAATTTAAAATAAGGGGGGAAATTGTTTTAATCATTTTCGTCAGAACAGAAATGTGAAATATTATGATTACAGCCAGTGCACATACAGCGTGAAAAAAATGTAATGCAATCTGTAGGAATCTAAACCCAAAGTTTTTCCCCGCTTCTTAAATACTTGGCATAATACATTTCTTAATGACCCCATATTTCAACATGACTGTGCAAAAACAGAAGGAGGGAACAGGAACAGGAGGGATAATAGGGTGAGGACTTGGCTCTTGAAAGGAAGTCTCAGAAAGCCATGCAACCTCATCAAGTGGCTGGCAAGTCAGTGACACATGAGCGCACCTCAATGCAAACAAGGATAATTACTCAGCGGCACACAAACACAAACCCTGATTTACTGCACCTTCTCCTCCTTCTATACCTCCAGCAACTCAAGAGGAGAGGGGTGTGTGCACTATTTGAGGAGATAAAAAAATTGCCTGGAGAGTCAGGGCGGTGCCTACAGTGGCAATGAGTGTTTTTTTTACTCAATTAAAGAGTGACTGCTTGATTATTGTATCAGGTTAAAATTGCGATATCTTAAAATTTGTACAATATAATTCTGTGAAAAAACAGTAGCTGCTTAACAAAATAATTATGAAATCTCTCAGAAGTGTCAGAATATTGGTAATGTTATTGATATTTATTAATTTGTTCACCTTCTATACCCTATCTTATTCCCTAATTAAGGGTCATGGGAGTCTGTCGGAGCCTATCTCAACTCACTGAAAGGGTGAAGCAGAAAGGGGACACCTTGAACTGGTTGCGAGTCTCTCACAGTGCTCACTCCTATGGGCATTTATGGGAGAACCCGGAGTAAACCCACACAAGCCCATGCAGAACAAGTAACCTCCTGGGGAATTGAACCCAGTATCTTCTTGCCGTGAGGCAACAGTGCTAGGCCACCGTGACGATATCAATATTCTTTTCTGAGACATTAATTAACATTTGGGTGTCAACAATTTAAGGTAATTTAAATGTTTATAATTATTTTAAATTTTATCTAAAATCCCTGAGAGTTAAATATAAAACATCACATCACATTCACATGTTAATATTCATTTCAAATGTCTTCTTATTTTTATAATCACCTACAAATTCTGTGGAAGATTTTCACCAGATTGTGTTGTGCGACTACTGGGATTTGTGTTTATTCAGTTTCAACAGTATTAGTGAGATTAGAAATTCAAACTCTTACAAGCTGCTTTGTAGGATTTTTCTGCAGTAATTTGCTACACCTATTTCTCCATATTAATTAATTAAACATTAATCGAAGTAATTAGAGGATGTGTGACAGGGCTTAAGGCAAAGCTGGCTATTGCCAAACCCCTTGCTGTTTCCTTTGCAGCTCAGAGCCAGCATCTAAATTTCACCGCTTTCAGATGTGGGGAAACAGATGGGACAAGTTTTTTTTGTCCTGCACCTTTTTAACTCTGAGATAAACATGGACCATGTATCTCCTAAGACAATGCACAATTAATAAAATGTTTGGTTTGGATACCTCATGCATTTACATTTCTGAATTCATGGATTCGCAATATTATTACTGGAAGGTAAGGAGAGGATTTTCACAGCTCTGCAAAATTTCCTGAAATTCTCGAAAAGCCCTGTGTTTCATTTTTAAAGTAATTTATACATTTATGTTTTACGCATAACATCTTCAAGAAAAATGTTCTAAAAAAAATTCTACTGTTTTTATAATAGTAAATAAATAGTCATGTAAATTCACCACAAAATTGATACATTTTCTGCAAGTGTTCATAGACAATACAGACTGTATCGGGTTTGGGCAACTTTTAAATAAAATTAACATGCTTTAAACTTTAAAAATAAGTATTTTTAGAGACTTGTACCAAACATTTGCGATTCCTTGCAATAATACCTTAAACATTGGAACATGACCTTTCCAGTGTTAAGATTAGAAATATATACTTTCCTTATGACTTTATTACTAAAGGCCAAGATATTATTAATAATAATAATAATAATAATAATTGGGGCAACAAGGTGGTGTAGTGGTTAGCAGGGTCACCTCACAGCAAGAAGGTTCCGGGTTCGATTACTGGGAAATAAATCTTTCTGTGTGGAGTCTGTATTTTCACCCAGCGCTTGCAAAGGTTTACTTCGGGTTTTCCAGTTTCCTCGCACAGTCCAAAAACATGTTAATTAAATTAATTGGCTATTCCACACTGCTAAAAAGAGTGTGTGGTTGTTGGCCCTGTCCAGGGTGTCTTTTGCCCCATGTGTGCTGGGACCCCTGTGACCCTATAGTTTGGGAATAACTATATATAGAAGATAAATGAATGAATGATAAAAAATAAATATACTATAGTTGATGAAGTGTAATTGTGAGGAGATGCACAACTGTCATCAATTAAATTAAGCATGTTTTAATTAGGGACAAGAGACAAATAATAATTAATGATTATTTATTTATGATTATTTTCCTATAACCACTATAATCACTCAGTGATACTTTGGTGAGTTGGAACTAAGGTGTAGCATGGCACTATGGATGCCCTGCAGGTGTACAGTGGAAGAGGATGAGAAGGGGTAGGATACAGTGCAGGGTAAGCTTAGTGACGTGATACCTTTTTATTACCACTGCTTCCCTGTGGGGGAGAAACCGGGGCAAATTATTTCTGAAACAAAATGCTGTCCTTTTCAGATCTATTCGCTAAACTTGCCAAAGGGTGTCAAGGTGTGTGTGTATGTGTGTGTTTGTGTATGCGCGTGCGTACATGTGTGTGTCTGTGTAAGTGAAGTGTGCACTGATGAACGATAGCCCTCCATGACCCCCCAGACCTCGGGGACATGGGGGAGGGGGCTGTAAGAGATGGACTGATGGAGACAAAGGTGCTTTCCAAAGAGTCTTAATGGCAGGGAGCAAAAGAAAAAAAATAAAATAAAAAAAGATATGAAAGGAAACTGATTGAAGAATGCTGCCATTTCAAAAGATTGAGTGAGCGAATGAGTGAGTAAGTGAGAGAACACTT
>JAOTQW010000036.1:615336-631035 GCA_026260075.1 Sisor rabdophorus | reverse complement strand
CACATGTTTTTGGACTGTGGGAGGAAACCGGAGTACCCGGAGGAAACCCATGCATGGGAGAACATGCAAACTCCGCACAGAAAGACCCCGTGCCCGGGATTCGAGCCCAGGACCTTCTTGTTGTGCTAACCACTACGCCACCGTGCCGCCCATTTGGTAGATTGGTGATTCTTAATTTCCCACAGGAGTAAGTGTGAGTGTGTTTGTTCGTCTATATGTGGCCCTGCAGGGTTCTTCTGGATTGCCCGTTGTACCCCTATCTCTCGCCCAATGTGCGCTGGGACAGACTCCAGACCCCCATGACCCAGAGTAAGGTAACTAAGTGAATTAAGCTAAATTGGCAGCATGGTAGGTTAGCACGGTCACCTCACAGTAAAAACATTCAAATACTCAATCTGGTGTTGTTCCAAAAGCGTAAGACCTTCCTTTACCTTCGTAACATACCATGTTCAATCCCCAGAAAGTTGAACACCAAGGTGAGTTGTGTGCGTGAAAATATGTAGGCATTTGTGTAGGTATGAGTGTATGTGTACATGTAGGCCTAGGTAAATCTGTAAAGATAAGTACCTGCTGGTGTCAGCTCCAGGTTTGGTGTAACCTTCTAACGCACCTTCCCACACGCTGTTGGCCATCGTGTTTCCAATAGCGGTTAATACCATGCTTAGCTCCACGGGCCAGTCGTCCAGGTCCAGGGAGCGTACTCGCGACAGGTGAGTGCCCAGATGCCGATGAATACCTGAGCACTCAATACAGATGAGAGCGCCGAGGTTCAGACTTGCCCAATCTGGATCTGGGCAAAGACATAAAAAGAAACATAAATCTCTAAACAGCATAACAAATTGTCCAAACCTACAGATACTATGCCAAAAACATACACTAGTTATGGACTTACTTGGTGAATCACAGTCCACACAAAAACTGTTTCCTCTCACGTTCCTGATAGACTGAATGGTCATGGCGTCACTCTGGCTCCCTAATCGAGACTTAATCAAAAGCAAAATTTAGTTAGCAATCACAAGAAAAAGTGGGTGTTTGCACATGAATAAGAGAGAGAGCGATAGAGAGAGTATATTCTGTACAAAGGAAAAAAAATCAGGCTTGATAACAAATTACTCACAATGCACCATCTGCAAGAATGGAAAGCTACGAGAAAAACAGTCAAGAAAAAGCTGCTGGGTTTTAATGCAATTCCTAAACATTACTGGCCTCACATGGGAACCCAGAGGAAGACCTTTTAAAAATATTTTAGGTTTACGGGCAATCAAAAGCAAATGGAAGAATTTGAAACATAAAAAATGTATGTATAGTGTATAATTTTACCTTATTCTTACTACTTTCACATGACTGTAAACTGGCAAATATCTGACTCTCAATGGCTTGAACCCACAGCTCTCTCTCCTCATAGGCTGATGCTTCGAAATGCCACATTTGTCCAGTCAGTGACACAATGATGAATTCAAACGACTCTTCATGCTCTAAAAAATTAAAAGACATTGATTTTAAGGTTTGCAAAATAACTCTGGTTAGGATTGGTGTTTTACCCGGTGGGTAACACTGCCAGCCATTGGACACATTATTAGACTAAGAGATAAAACACTTAAGCTAATTTCGCTATGAAGCTAAAAAGACAGCAATAGAAGGCAAACCTTAGTTCCTGTCATCAATTCCAGTAGCTGTGGCAGCATAATAAAAATCATTTTCAAGGTAAACACATCCATTAGAGCTCTTATCTCATTATCATCCAATCACATTACTGAGCAAGCGCCTACAATAACTAGAATCTAATGCGGGTTAATCATTCGGGTCGTGCTAATTTCCACTTCCCATACAGAAGGCGAGACAAAGGGGTGCACGTCAGCCGACGCAACGAGAGGCAAGAGGTGAGGAAATAAACCATCAGATCAGCAATAATTTGCTTGATGATCACTCTGCAGCTGTGATGACTTCCTGAGCATGGCCATAATGATCAGACGAGCAATGGGAATATTTAGGGGAATTTAGCTTTTCGGGTCATCAGAGAATCTTGAATATTAGTCCGAAATTAGAATAAAAATGTATTAGTTACACGTAGGTAACACGTTAAGCACTTCATTCAATGATTAATGCCCCAGTTAGATAAATATTACTTCTTGCAGAAATGGCACATTAATTACTTATTTCAATCTAGTACGAGGAACCAGCGTGTCAGATAACAGATGTACAATTATACAGAACATGTCTTATTCCTCGCCACATATACACAGCCTGGAGCAGAAAACAATAATCCAATTAGCTCAACACCATCTTCAATTATCTGATTTCATTCACTGGACTGAACTCCAGGCAGAGGATCGATGAAAAGCCAGGAGATGTGTATCTAAATCAAGGACTTAAGGGTGAGGGAGCCCTGCCTGGACACAGATCTCTGTTTAGATTCAGGCTGTCTGCATATAATAAAAATAATGATTTTACATCTTTTAAATATTATTATTTTATTCTCTCTAACAACGGCTTAAACTGTATTTTACTACAAATGCAGTGAATCCTAGTAAAGAGAGCATCATATTTACAGGTACCCTTGGTATTTTTGTTGGTTCTGGGGCTTAATATCCTCCTCATCTGTTTTTGGAGATGCTTTTGTTTAGATCAGGGTTTCCATGTTTCTTGCTCTAGAATTTTCAGTGATGGCCTGTCCTTCTCTGCTGCCTAATCATATCAGAATCACTGACCTACATTTACATTTATCTAAATTTTAAATATTTGTTTCATTAAATTGTATCAATCTATTCCCTGTAGTTTATTACCTTCATAGTGCTGGCCATGTAACCTGAACTATATAAAAAGGGGCAGGTTGCTAATTTTAAAAACGCCTCCCGAGACCTGTAAACTGGTGTATGAGGACATCAGCATTTTTAGTTTAAATGTAAATGTCTGGAAGTGGTGAATAAACTCTTACCCACGCTGAGACAAGCTTCGCGGTTAGTATGTCTTAACTTTTTTTCCAGACCAGTTCGGAAACACTAACTTGGCCTTTAAATAAATAATATGTTTTCATTTATATATTTAATATGTGTGTGATTTTATTAGATAAATACTGTTGCTGAACTGCTTTAGCTGAAGCATTTGGTACAGTTGTGATTGTAGTGTAGCAGATTGGAGTTGTGCTAACGCTGTTTCGTGCCTTAATAACAATTTTTCATCCTCATTTAATGAAATGTCTCTATGTCTTTAATTTCACATCGTGTTATACTGTGTGTTTGTATGCTATTGATAGGTTCTATAATTGCAACATGTGAGTGGTGGCTTTAAGAGGTGCATCAGTCGGGTAAATCTCACTAAAGACACGTACCAACGACGGTCACTGATTAAATAAACATATTACTTAAAAGTGATTTCTTACTTATAAAGTATAAAATTTTTTTTTACATATATTTTATTTCCAAATTAGAACATTTTCAAGCTACAAAGCTTTTAAGCAGCGACGGTAGCCATTGTTTATTTTTGCCCAATCGTTTATATACATCTATACACCAGGAGCCACACACACACTGCATGCAGCTAATTATAAAATAAAAGCATAAGCTACTGTACTGCAAGGTAATTAAATAACTAGCTAGTTTAATTACATGCTGTTGTGCACTCTGTCCTCTGAGTAGGGTCCCTGACTGGGGTTTGCATTTTAAGATCATTAGCTATTGGTAATAAAAACTAGTGCAATTATTTTCTCCACAGTTTTATTTATTATATTTCTTTTTCAATGTGCTCCTTGCTGTACTGTGTAGAGCTAATACTTTCATTAATTTATCTTCTATATCCGCTTATTCCCTAACTATGGGTCATGGGGGTCAGCTGAAGCCTATCCCAGTGCACATAGGGCTGAAGGCGGGGGGACAACAGGGTCTCCAGTACATTGCCTTGCCACACATAGACAACAACCACACACACACACACACACTCACTCACTCTTATGGGCAATTTAGCATCACCAATCAATGTAATGTACAGGTTTTTGGACTGTGGAATAAAACCTGATGAGAGTAAATTCACGTGCAGGGAGAACATGAGAACTCTTGCCTGGGAATCAAACCTGGGACCATTTTGCCGTGAGTCTAACATGCTAACCACTATGCCACCACACCGCCCATGCTAATATTTGTACTGACTACTTCCAGTAGGTCCTATCACACATTTTTTCTGTGTTAAGAAAAAAAGTTGTTGGACGGTCATCTGAAAAAAAAATGGTATTTAAAGCAGGTAATTTCTATGTGGAAATATCAAGCCTCAATCGGCCATGCTTAAAAATATGCTGGTAAAGTGTCAAACAATACTTGCTGAGGTCATATCATAATGGATTTTGGTCATATCATAAGGGAAACCTGATTTGGAAAGACTTGCAAAATGTTTTGTTAGCAACAAGTCCACTAAAAATGAGCTATAAAAGATAAGTGGTACTGCAATACAATCTAAGTGCAGTGAGAAAGGGGTGTGTGTGTGATAGACTTCTAATTAACTCAATTAAAATGGAGTTTAGGATAATGACTAGGGGAAGTTAAAGTGTGGTATTTCCTCTCTTCTGGTTTTTTTCCAGATTCTCATGCATCAGAAATGCAACAGACAGCTAGCTTTTTGGACTTTTTCGCATTGAATCTGTCCATTATCAACTTTAATTAAATGTAATTAAAGTCGTTAACCTTACAGAAGCTGATCAGCATTTGCCACTGTGCAAATATTGTGATGTGTTGAAACAAGGTGCTCTATAGAAGACATATGGTGGACAATCTGCTAACTCAAATGTAGGAAGAGGTGTGTGTATGTATGTTGGTGATGTATAGATGGTGTAAATCATTCGAGTGAATCTTCTAATTCTAATTGGCATCTGGTACCAGATGCTTTGGTTCCAGACCCCCAGGCTCGTGGATTCTTACCACAATGACCACAGCTGGACAAGGCAGCGTGTCCCAATTGCTATTCTATCAGTATCCAATGCTGTGATCCATCAAGTTATGTGCAAGGCAAAGCCGTAAGGTATTGTATTTTTTTTCAGTGGATTGTTGATACCAAACTGAATTGGTTTAAACTTGGAATTCTAGACTGGCTCAAACGTACAAAGCAGAAAAGGGCAAAAAAAAAACCAAGTGAAGGTGGCTGATAATAGGTGCAAGGTGCTAGTCATTTGCTGTGAATTAACAGGCAGTTGGGAGGAACCGCGGCTGGTGGTGCCATCTGTAAATGTCAGTGCCTGCGCTTGCTCATTTTACACATCATTAAAGGCAATATTCCTAACCTGTATTAGAGCAATCAACACAGGGCCATTACCAAGACAAGCCTGGAGGGACACAGGCCAAACAGAGAGGAGGAGAGGAGACGACAATGTGCTCTCTATCTTCCTGCAACACACAACGGTCACAGAAAACGTACACACGTTTGCAAACAATATTCCTGTAATGAGATCTACAGACAATTGGATAAGCATGGCCGTCCTTGCCATGCACAGGCGCTCATATACCTAACTCCAGTACTGTCAAATTTCGACCCTGTGTTTGTCTAGGCGGTGTGTATTTGACTGTGTAGCGTGGCATGCAAACAATAATCTTGTTATTTCTGCCTCCGAAGTGCGGCCCTCCACAGCAGCTCCATTAGAGAAACAGGGGCTCGGGGGAGCACTTGGGGAAACGAGAGCGGGTTGGAGAATGACAAAACAAAAGTATTGAGATAAACACCCTCCATTAGGCCAGGCAGTTAAAGCTTCATTTGCTACCGGCCGCTTGGACTACCAGCAACGGCAGAGTTAACCCTTTATCCACTACCACCGCCACGGCCATGATAGAATAAAAAAGTACCAGTGTGGCAAGAGAACTCATACTGTAAGGAGGCTACGTATAAATAACCGCCAGCAGACCTACAGTATTCATTCACTGATGTGAAATTTGCACAACAATTATGTTCCCTTAAACAGCCACTTGTTTTTCAAAGACTTGTTTTAATTACATGGAATTGATGAATTTGTGATGCTGATCTTTTAACTAGTTGATTTCCAACTATGTCAAAATGCAAATATTTTACTCTTTTTAACTGTATGAATGGGAGGTTCGGTGGCTCAGCGGTTAACGTGGTCACCTCACAGTAAGAAGGTGCGGGGTTCGTTTCCCAGTCAATGGGTTTTTCTGTGCAAAGTTAACATTTTCTTTCGCGCTTGCGTGGGTTTACTCCAAGTACTCCGGTTTTCTTCCACAATCCAAAAACATGTATATTTGGCTAATTGGTGATTCTAAATTGCCTATCGGACTGGCGATCTGTACAAAGTGTACTCTTTCTGTCTTTAGACCTTAGAGAGCTGGGATAGGGTCCAGCTTGACTTCCAATAAAAATAAGCGAGCACAAAAGATAAATGAATAAACAAATAAATAAACTTTATGGAAGATGCTTAGGAGCCTGGTGACAAAAGGTCACCTGACGAACTGACAGGAATCTGGGCAACACAGCACAAAGCATGACATCTAAAAACTTACAAAACGCAACCATTAGTAGATTCAATATCTGGTCAAAGAAATTTATTCCAGCGTAAGTAAAAATCAAAAAAATTACTTTTTCCTTAAATGCTACCACACATTTGATTTATGATGCTTCAAAACAACTAAAATTCAATTTCTACATTCAGCTGTGATTGCCTCATAAATGAGATAAACTGATAGCAATTTATTCAAGGATACAACCCACCTGTCTCTCTCTCTTTCTCTCCCTCTCTCACACACACACACACTCCCTCTGACACTCCACATGAGTGCTTCCCATACTTAAGCAATATGTCTGTATCCTGGATGCACTCACCAGAACAGACATCTGCACACTAATAGAATGTTCAGGTAAGAAACGTAAAGAAAGCAACGGGTTTTGATACACATTTTTTCACTTTTTTTTGTCACCTTATGTTCAGGTCTAAAAAACTTAATAGTATTTCACTTGTAAAGGTACAGCCTTTGAAACTTTTTTTTATATTAAAGAACAATGAGAACTCACATTACAGGCAATAAGAACATGCCTGTAATTCCCCTTGGGCCCTTAATGTCAGAAATCACTCACTACTAGGCCATTAAAACCCCTTTAACACCCTTCAATCAGTCAGCGGGCTCCCGCTAGGCTGCACCGCACCACCTCGTTTCCTCTTACACCTTTCCAGCTTGGCTGTAGCTACCTCATACCAGGGACTGAATCAAATTTGGATATGAACTGACGTAACAATAACGACGATGAGCAAAATCATTACCATCGTGACACAGCGGTGACAATTTGTTAAGGACAGCACACATCAGGGTGATTGATTGCCCCCCTTGAGAGCGAATAGCCTAAGAGAAGCGCTTTTGTTTTCTCAATGCCACCCAATTATGGGTCTTCATTTGTCACAAAGGCTGTAACGATGGCACACAGGTGATGAGTTGGTGACATATTATCTCCATCACTGAGAACAATGACAGGAATCAAAGCTCTGGAAAGACGTCCAGGTATGCGTTTAAAGAGAACCATTATCTAATCCGTGTGATTTTTAATGTAAGTACATATATACCTTCGTTTCCTGTGGATAGCCCATCTGCTCTGGTAATGCCGGTGCTTTTTTTCCTCCTGTGCTTTTTGCGGTTAGCATGCGGTGAAGGTGGTGGTTCCAGTTTGGGACTGGTAGCCCCACCTAGACCAGCAACAGCACTGAGAGAATCCAATGTCCCGTTGGCTGAGTGGAAAAAAGAACCGAATGTTAGCAATGAGGAAGACACATTACACCTATCTTAGCCACAAACCATACTGGCGGTTTATAGACAACAAGTCTAGACTTTGGTTGGAGGTCAGAATTTGACATTTTCTTGTGGTTATGTAAACCAATAAAGTAAATGTTTCAGGATAACTGAAAAAAACCCAGAATCTAGAATTCTGCAGCAATAGTAGTAATTTGATGCTACTTTGTTACAGATTGCGTGTGGTATATAACCATGATGTGTCTGTATGCGAGTAGAAGGTGTCAATAGGCACAATAGGTAAAGGCTGGTCATATTTCTAAGGCTCCTGACATTTGGACATCACTTATCTATCCCCTAAAGACACTATTATCCACAAGCCCTGGGGCAAAGGGGGCCTTGGCAGAGAGGACCTCATATTGCTACACCCTCAGACATTCGCGCTTCGTGTCAGATACTGGCAGCCCTTCTATTGTCTTGGCATCAAAAACTCATTGTGTGGTACATACTCTATTTATCTCAACAGGCCTGGGGTGGATGTGTGTGTGTAAGTGTGTTTGTGTGGACAGTGGTTTGGGAACATCTGAAAACCCATGGTGCCAAACACTGCATATTCTAATGGCGGTGACGACCATTAGCAGGCGCGGAACATTAGACCTAATTTGGAACATCCCTTCGGGGAGTGCAGGCTTAGTGCTGTCTTTAAGAAAAAAAGAGGAAGATGGCACCCATGTGGGGGGTGGAAAAGCGTCAGCTAAAGCCTCAACATCTGCCTAGGGCCTCACACGGTTTAGCGTCGGCTTGCATAAAGCTAGGCACCTTCTAGTTTTTGCATCACATATTTGGTAAACTATCAAATCTTTCATGATGGTGTGTGTTATTAATGCTATTAAATATAAAACACATTAAGGTCAAAGGGTTTCTTTAGTAAGGCACGTATGCGACATACGTTGAAGAAAAAAATTAGGGCAAAATCAATTATCTTTTGCATAGTCATAGCTGATCCACAACTTTTTTTTAACAAGAAAAGTATGTTACTTGTACATGGTTCTGGTTTGAGAAGTTCTGTTAGAAGTATTTTAAAGGAAACGTCTTTTTAAATGAGATCGTACATTACAAGTTTATGGGTTACCACAAATGGGTAGAACAGGCAATTGACTCTTATATACATTATATTGCCAATAGTCACCTGACCATCAGATTCATATCTTTTTCAGATTTGTACCTATTTGACAATTTGATCAAGCTCCCTTTACCTACTACTTATTTCACTTCAACGTGAAGCTTAAATGTGAGCTCCCTCTTCATTCATCTCCAACAGTATTAGTGAGCTCAGACACTAATGTCAGGTAAGCAGGTCTGGGGATCAGTCATCTACTAGTTCATCCCAAAGGTGTTCAGTGGTGTTGGGATCAGGACTGTGCTGTACATTGGTGTTTTTTTTACTCTTATAATAACACAGCATGTGATAATGGAGCTCAGGGGTTTTGTGCACAGGGTCATTGTCATGCTGGAACAATGTTGAAATCTCTTAATTACAGTCAGGGAATAATAATAACTGTGTGCTTACTCAATAGTAGCAGTCCAAAATCATGTAAATTAGGTTGATTGGTGATTCTAAATTGCCCATAGAAGTGAGTGTGTGTGCTTTTTTGTCTATGCGTGGCCCTGAAAGCTGGGATGCACTATAGCAGACCCCGATGTCTCCCAAGTTCGTGAGATGAATAAATTAGAAGATTAATTAATAAATGGATCTTCATTAAGTTTATTAAATTACTATTTTACAAGTGTATGGATTTTAAACTGGAGGATTAAACAATGATTTTAACTCTTTGGAGGAGAACTGCCACTTTCCTAGAACAAACCATCAGGTATCTTTTTTTATTTCCTGGCCGAGCTTAAACTCCAAAATTCGAGCCAGTTATTTATTGTATTGGTAAAAGTTAAATCGTATGAGTGTTAATAATAGAAGCCACCATTGGAAGAGGGAAGCTCAATTAAAACAGCTTGATAATAAATAACTAAATCTTAAGCAGTAATTTGGGTTAAACTACAAGTTTATTTCAAACTCTTTTTTTATCACAGAGGCTGTTGCGTTGACTGTTGTTTTATGCGATTGTGTTGCTATAAAAAGGTGGCGAATTCACAGTAATTACACAGTTATTAAGGCTGTTATACTCCTTAATAACTGCACATCACCAAAGGTCTTTTTCTAGTGTCTTTTGGACTTATTACCAGTAAGAAAACACATCTACAAAATGTACAGACTGAAATTCCTGACACTGAAAACAAAACACATGAATATGAAGAGAAATACTTGTACAGGTGCCACAGACAGATCAGAAAATAGTCAGGTACACATGTTTTGTGTTAGCCTCCACGTTGCAGTCCTTTTTTTCGCAACTACAATTATTATCACAGTGACTGAAGCCGCAAGCAGACTGTAATTATTACAGTGATAAGAACGTAGCAGGAGCTGCCGCGTTTGAGTCTCTTGACGCCGCTCCCATCATTGATATTCATGACTATTAGATGCCGTCCGCGCTCGCGCGTTCTGAATGAAGAAGCGCGGCACACAGCTGCCACACACGTTGTGTTCGCCGTCGCGAACGTCTGTTTCAATTTCCACACTCCTCTACCCCAACAGCCCCCCCGGGACCCATCATTAGCCAGAGCAGACAGCTGGGGGCAGAGGGGCTCCTAAGAACACCGTTCACACACACTCATACCGTATGTTGCAAAGGGGGAAGAACACCCAACCTGTTCGGTGCCAGAGGGTGTATTGTGTGTGTGGCGTGAGGTTAAAGCTAAAGCCTGCCCTTGTCTCTCACACGAGACCTGCAATTCATTCATATGCTTTAATTTACACAATCAAAGTCAGTCAACGGACAACTGGTGCTTCCAAAGACTGCAAAGGGTAACGGCTTCAAATACATTTTAAAGCTATCATCAATTATCTTTCTGAAAAAAGTGCAACTTTTATTACAAGCATCATCATCTATTGCTGTCACATACTCCAGGGGGGCTCTTTAGGGTAACACAGATTGCAAGATTGTTATAGGAAAGAAAAATAAAAAGGGATTAATGGAGCAACAATAAGAATTCTGGTTTGGATAGGTGGTATCTCAGTGATTGGACTGTTGATCTAAAAGATTCTGACTTAAATTCCCAAGGTGAAACTTTCTTGTGCAAAGCCCCTTAAATTTCAATTGCTTAGTTGTACGAATGAGATGAAAGTTGTTTTGAATCTGCTGGCAAAATCCATAAATGTAAGTGTACATAAATGTAAAATAGATAGCAGAAGATTATTTTTACACTCACACCTCAGTGGTTCAAATATAAAGTTTACAGGTTAGAATCCAAAGCCAAGAACAAAACTTGAACCTTTAACACTAGACACACTTTCCACTAGTAACTGTAAAAAAGTAAGCCTGTAATAGGATTTATATACTCAATGCTTTTTGTTAAATGTGATGTAGCCTTTAAGGAAAAGGATCAAAAGGTCTGCAGAGGAGGTCGCCACCTAGTAAACCATCAATAACCTGCAATTTGTCCCCTATTCAACTTGCAGCGCTTGCGTGCTTAATTACTACTCGTATGTTCTGATGGAAACCGCTTCAAGATTAAGAGCCAAAGTGGCAGTCCCGCCAGCTCGGCAGGAAGTGTGGCAGGATCAGTTTGGCATTAAGCTAAGCTGTGGAGGAGCTATGAGGAAGAACGAAAAGGAATCTGTAGCCAATCAAGGCTGGAACCCTTTTTCCCCCTTTTCTCAAAGAGGAGGTGTAAAAAGGTGGCAAGCTAACCTGCAATTACAGCCCATTACCATCACGGCAGGAGCTGGAACTTAAATAAGTGCCATGTTCTGTGATGAGGCTGAAAGGTGGAAACTTTTTCTTTTCTTTTTTTTGTCGACAAGTGTAGATAGACTTTCTATAATACAGGAGGGCATGAGGTGCAAAGTGGTATTACTTAACTTTTTTTCTGTGATGAAACCCCTTTAATCCTACACGCCTCTCTACCTCCCCCACCCCCTGTAATCAAAAGGCAATAGCAGCAATTAATGGAAGTGTAGGAAAGAAAAAAAATCAAGAAGACACGAGGAAAAAAGAAACAGAACACAATCACTACCTCCTTCTTATTATAGTCAATTAGACTGTGCTAATCAAGGTGCAGGCGGCTGCGCTCAGCAAACGAAATGTCAAACTTCATTAAGGCCGCGCTCGCTGCCTCTTCACCCACCACGGGGAAGCGGCACACCCCTCCAACGCTTCCTTTTTCAGTCTACTATCTGCAAATCCAGAAAGCAGCTTACCTTTGGCAAAAGGTTTTTAAACATGTTTGTTTAAGCACATGAGAAGAGATGTAATGGTGGCTGTTGTAGAAAGTAGATACGCTTGCTGTAGAAGACGAGACTCGGCTAAAACAGAATCTTTGACAATAGTTGGCACTTTGTAACTTGTTTTGGGGATTTTTGGCTTTAATGATCAGATATGGGAGCAATGGCGTGACACCTAGAAGGTCCTGGGTTAAATTCAAGCGGTACACACCAAGAAGGTCCTGGGTTAAATTCAAGCGGTCTTTCTGTATGAAGTTTGATGTTTTCCCTACACTTGCAGAGGTTTACTCCAGGTACTCTGTAATGTTAAGTCCAAAACATGTACAAAGGTTAATTGGTGATTCTAAATTGCCCATAGGAGTGGGTGTATCTGGTTGTTCATGTGAGTGTGTGTGGTTGTGTGGCCCTGCGGTGGAGTGGTGTACCCCTGCCTTTCATCCTATGTGCGCTGGGATAGGCTCCAACAAAACCCTGTGAACCCGAGGTAGGGAACAAGCGGTTATAAAAGATGTGGCAACTTTAAATAAACTTTGAAGTTCATTCAAGTTTGCAAACCTGCATTTTTTCAAATCATGATTTTTCATTTTCAAATTAGATTTCTTAGATTCTGTTATGAAAATGTTATGTTATTTCTAAATACAACTATAAAGCGCTTTAAAATTTTTTTTACCTAAAACATGATGAAATACCAGGCACCTTAATCCCAAAATTTCCCAAAAAATCCCAAATAGAACTAGAAAATCAAACTATGAACAGACAAATGACATTTGCTTTTAAACAAATTAAAGAGATTAGCGATGCAACGCTGTTCTAAATGTCATTGGTCAATTTTACTACAATCCTAATGAAAGCTCTGAAGTAAGTGGTTTAACATCCCAGATGCGCGCACACACACACACACAGGCATGTACAGTGCAGCATAGCTCATTGGGAGGGCAGCGGCCCTGCGAGTAATTCTGCTTTGGGGTGTGGAGCTGATGGGTGCAGGCGGGGGGTGATGGCAGCTGAAATTGATTGTTCGACAGGCGACGAGACGAAGAAGAGAAAAAGAGAAGGACGAGCATGTGATGTGTTCAGTCTGCAGCACCACGGGGCCACAGTGTGTGTGCTCGTAAAGAGCGCTCTTTAAACTAGCAGGAGAGGAACAAGAGAGAGATAGAGAAAGAGAGAGAGAGAGAGAGAGAATAAGAGACATGGATAGAGAGAGAATGAGAAACATGAAAAAAGAAAAAAAAAACTAAAATGTGTATGAGTGTCAGTGAGAGAGAGAGAGAGAGATAGAGAAAGAAAAAGAGAGAGAGAGAGCTGGAGCAGACACTAATGAGAACGACGAGTGTGCAAACATGCATGGAAATGACTGTTATTCTGTTGATGTGCATTTAAGTGCTTTTTTACTGCCAGCCGACAAAGAGATGGAAATAACCAGTGATGAATGTTGCCCCAGTAAAACATTCATTTTCCCCACACAGGAGGAGAAAAAGAAGGAGAAGGAAGGACAGGGAGAAAAGAAGAGACTAAGCAAAGGCGGGGAGGGGCATTGTTACGCCTGGCAAATATATTATTTGACTTCACTGAAGTGTACTGGCAGGACAGAGGAATGGAGAGAGAGAGATAGAGAGAGAGAGAGAAAGAGAGAGAGAGAGAGAGAGAGAGAGAATGAAAAAGAGAATGAAACACTGTTCTACAGCAGGCTGAGCGAGCTGATGCTATAATTACTGAATTAAAAAGATTGCAGTAAGCTGTTATTCACACATCATACTGTTCCTTCACCAGTCCTAACTTCATAACCAATCACAAAAAAAAGTGTCGCCCGACTGCCGACTCGCTCACCGCTGATTGCACCGGAAACGTCCTACAGATCCACAGCTACGCCGTTACAATTAAAGTACATAAGCTTAATTACACAGAAAGAAATCATTTACAAGATAAACAAGAAGAGCAAAGTGAGCTAATGATCGGCGAGACGTCGCCATGGCAGCCAGCTAGGTCAGTATTAATAATAATATTAATAATATATTATGCAAATTGATCATATTCTTTACCAACTACTTTTATTACCACTACTAGTAATTTTAATAATTTATTATGCAAATTGTGTTTAAGGGTGATAAAGGTCATTCTTCTGTGTATCAGTTTAAACACACTCCAATCAATCTCACACACCTGTACTAATAAATTTGCAAGTAAGTCTGATTGAAGGGAAAACTACTTCAGAATGGATGTTTCACATTATTAAGCAGACCACCATTTTCCAGCAATATGGGGAAGAAGGAGGCTCTTTCTGGTGCCGAAAACCGAGAAATAGTTCAATGCCTAGGAGAAGGTATGACAACTTTAGATATTTTAAAACCACTTCACCATGATTAGTGTAAAATAAAGAGATTTGTAGCTGATTCAGAACACACACGGGTTCGAGCAGATAAAGGCACAATGAGAAAGATTTCTTCCAGACAAATGCGTCAGGGTAAGAGAGCAGCTGCTAAAGTACCACTGCAAAGCAGCAAACAGGTACTCTAAGCTGCCGGTGTCTCTGGAGTGCCAAGCACATTACAGTGTAGGATCCTCAAGTGGATTGCTGTTATGCATAAACCTGTCTTTTAGCCACCCTTAACCAAAGCTCAGAAATAGAAACGCCTGCAATGGGCCTACACGTAAATGAATACTTATTTCCGAACAGTGATAGGTGCCGTGCAACCCTAGATGGTTCAGATTGATGGTGTAGTGGATGGTTGGTGTACGACAAGGCTGTGACATCAGCAAGGAGGTGGTGGGGTCATGTTTTGGGCTGGAATTATAGGGGAAAAGCTGGTCGGCCCCTTCAAGGTCCTTAAAGGTGTAAAAATGATCTCTGTAAAATATGTGGAGTTTCTGACTGACCACTTTCTTCCAGGGTGCAAAAAGAACCGTACCTTCTGTAGGAAGATGATCTTTGTGCATGACAATGCACCATCCCATGCTGCAAGGAATACCTGGGCATAATTTACTGCTATGGGCATAAAACAAGAAAAGCTCATGGTGTGGGCCCCCATCCACCCCTGATCTCAACCCTATTGACAACCTTTGGAGCATCATGAAGCAAAAGATCTATGAGGGTGGGTGGCAATTCTATCAACTTCCATGGATGCAAAAAATTGTAAAGCTTCTATCCAATAATGGGTCCTATGCCAAATGTCATGGCCTGTTAAGATATTTTTGATAAAAAAAACTTTTAATATCAGCAAGTATAACCTGCAAATGCTTGCAGTTTAAATAATTAACAATAAAATGTTTTTACACTCTATTGTGCGTAATAATGTGGAAAAAAGCATTTAAAAATTTTAGTGTGCAACAAAAATAGTTTTAGAAATAATAAAATTGATTCATTCATGTTATATAAAATAATAAATAAAAAAAAATTTTTAAACACATTCCCAATTAAAATTTCTCCATTCCAAATATTCATTTCTTCACCTTATATACCTGCTTAATCCGAATTTAGGGTCACAGGGGTACACACACACACACACACACACAAACACACACTTAAATAACAATAGAAAAGCAGAAATGGTGATATTTGCAATCTAACGATATTTAATTCAGCATGTGGGCACCGCGATGGCGAAGTGGTTAGCCTCACAACAAGAAGGTCCTGGGTTCGAATCCCGGGCTTGGGGTCTT
>JAOTQW010000036.1:575428-586962 GCA_026260075.1 Sisor rabdophorus | reverse complement strand
ATATATCGTAAAAAATCTTTTTTTTCTTTTCCGGACGACTTTGTCAAACGTTTGAAAGAGGAGTGAGAAAATAAATCCACCTATCTGTTTCTTAATAATATTGCATTACCCACATCGCAAATTATCCACTTTGCAAATGAGACAAGGTGAAAACTGACTAAAAAAGAATAGAAGAAGCAGGGGGAAAAATAAGAAAAAGAGGAAACTCTAAAACAAACAGTTATTATCTTGGCACTTTTTTTTTTTTTTTTTTTTTTTTTTTAAGAGTCCTTGCTTGCGGCAAAAAAGGCATCGTGATATCATGAGTTCAGTCCTTGTTGAGTGTTAAAAAGCATCCCAGGAGAAATGAAAAAAGCGGGCGGGTATTGGGAAAAGGGGAATCCGAATCCGTTTGACACGACTAAACTAATAAAGTTTGTACATTTAAAGTGTAAGTCTTGAAGTGTGGCTGGCATGGGACATGTCCAAAAAAAGCCATGATGCATTACCCACAGTGCACTGGGAGCAGGAGACAGGGAGAAAGACATTAAGGGTAAAGCAGCATGCCTGGGTGTGTGTGTTTGTGAGGTGTTAAAAAAAATAGTCATTACACGTTAGGGCCCTGCAAAAGGAGCCCTTTTTGTTGAGGGAGAATGGGGAAAATACTGCAAATATTCACAGGACAGATCACGTCCCACTCATCCAGTTTTATTTTTCTATATATATTTTTTTTTTTAAGGCCTGAAAGGGGAAAAATAAAGGATCAAATAATAAATAATAAACAGATGTGGAGCCAAGACCAGCTCAAAAAGCAAAACAAAAGATGAGTAAATTTCCGGAGAAGAAAAAAAGAACAACAAAAAAGAAAGGACGAGGAAACCCCCTTTTCTCCTTTCCAAACGTTGTACTTTTACACGGAAATGACGTTGTACCGATGAGGAACATTTTGGCGGAAGTTCCTTAAGTACCATGGAAGCACTGAGTGACTATTGGTGTCCTTTGCTGACATCTAGTGGCACAACACTAACATTGCAACACACACTTAAAAAGATTAGCGTTGAATAAAATGGGGGGGGGGGGGCGGATGGATAAAACGGATTAAACGGCCAAGTGTTCTTTTCCTGCAAATGCTTCTTTTCCGAGTATGTAAGATGTACCATTGTACTGATTTAGTACTCATTTTTCACTGCGAGTAAATATGTCGCATGAATTTAATTACACTGTCTTTTCTATTATGTGCTCAATTACCTATAGTCCAAAAAATCAATTGCCATAATATATCCATTCTTTATATTACTGTTCTTAATTTTGTCCTCTGCGGATTGGTCAGGCTTCAGATCTGCACAGAAGACTTTACATTAATTTAATCATTTGATTCAAGCAGTTAAAAGCTACAGTGATAATAATAGAATGGAAATAAATATCTGTAATTATTTAATGGCTTGATTATGTCCAGTTTTCTTTTGCTATATTAATATAATCAAAAATGAAATGTCAAATCGACTGTATTTTTAAAAGTGTAAAGATTTTTAGATACACACACAAACTGGCTGACAATTTTCTTTAGTCCTAACTAAAATGAAGAATATGTGACTTAATAAGGCCACTCTTAAAACTGCAGCTATGAATGAAATCTAATCAAATTTAAAAAATAAACCAATGGAATTACAAAAAAAATATATATATATAGACACATGGCTTGAAGAATGAATTTATGAGTAGATGGATTGATAGGTGGGTTGGTGGGTAGTTTGACAAGTCATGGGTCAACCCCTTGTAGGCAGAAAGGCTCCCAATCGAATCACCAGCGAGGCAGAGGTCGTGATTCTTGGGTGGGGCGCGCATCTCTCCAGTAACGCTTTTGTCGCTTGTAGACCCTGCATTCACCGTCTTTAATGGTTTTCCTCTCCCTACCTCTCTTTTTCCCCCTCCCCCCTTCACGATGCTGCTCCTCAGAAGGTCATGAGCTGGAACTTGCGTTCGCTCGGCCAATCGGGCACCCAAACAGGGTAGGTGGCGTGCTTCGGCTCCGTGGGCACAAGGTTTGACACTACCTATCAAGGGAGGGAAGGGAGAAAACAGGACAGGGAAGCTAGCACGAGTGCCGCTAATCATCCTCCAGGGGCCTTCTGATTGGAGGACAGGTGAGAGAAGGGGTAGGCCTAAATGGACTGGGACTGGCCTTGACTGGTTAGACTAGAGGATGAACAGGGTGTTAGCAAAAGTAAGTCCCTGATTTTTCCTCCAGCAGAAAGCCCGCTAGGCGAATGTCTGTTAAAAGAAGAGAAGGGTGGGGGAAGGGGCTTGGCATTGATTGGTGGATTTGACGCTGTGGCAGGACAGGGAGGAGGTGGGGCAAAGTGAAAGAGGTTTTCTTAAAGAGAAAACTTTGCAGCATGCATTGTGTGAAGGAAAGATTTCCCTTTTGTGAAAAGATTAACAGTTTAAAGTCGAAAGAGAAAAGGGGCTCGGATAAATTGGAAAAGAAAACAAAGCCACCGCAAATCAAACAGTTCGCCCTTTTCCTCAGTTTCATATCCATCAATTCTAGGCCTTTTTTATAATCAATCAAACCTCGGAAGAGTTTCTAGTAGTTGTAATTCAAAGCAACTGGACTTGGAACATCAACATTGGTCCTTTTCCATTCCACAAACGCAACCACCATTGGACTACCAGCCCAGAACTAGTGTATTCAAGCTGTCTTGTTTTGCAGCTTCTCAAAATTGGCCAACAAGACCTAATGGTACTCAGGGTTGGGGCTAGTGTGACACAATATACAGACAAACGAAGGGAAGGAGGAAAGAGGGAAAAAGTCAAAATAGTTGAATTTGTGCAATCAAAACTGTAGGGTTTAAAAACACATTCCATCCATAATTTTTGATTAAAAATGTTTACTTTTATCTGGATTTTTTTTCTCTCCAACTTATAAAAACGTTATGTTATTGTTCATATCCACTGGTTTCAGCTCAGGTCAGAACTTATATATGGGTGGTCATAGGAACCTAATCAGCGATGAGGTTAGTATCTGTTACTGTTACTGTTCTATTTTAATCAAAAAGACCTCCAAGACCTACCAAATCATGACTTGTTGGTAGTTGTAGCAACTTAACATTTATTTTCTCACTACCCTATTGTTGCTTTTCATTTCCTTTACATTTCACTTAGGTCTAATTAAGGAACTGGGCATTTTTTTCACATTAATCGAATTAATTGAATTTAAATTATACATCTTATTATGTTGCACTGTATCATAAATTGGGGGGCTTCTACAAGATGAGACAAGTCCAGTCGCTGCGATTTACCACTGCTAGGTAAATGATTTACGATCCGCTTTGAAATGCTTGCACACACGATGGGACGATCGCTTTGGTAAAACTGAGCTCAGCAGCTCCCTCTGGTGTTCGCAAAGTAAACGTGCAGTGTTCTCGGAAAGCAGGTCTCCAAACAGCCCCACGACCATCAGCCCTCCTGTCTTTTTGTTTTAAAATGAGTATAGCGACCAGAACATATTCAATTAAATCTTTATCCTAATTTTTCTTTTTAATAAATTATTGTTTCAGGATAAAAATAAACAAGGGAGCAAGCAAACTAAATTTGCCTCATCAGCCTTATTCAAATGAAAGAAAAGGACAAAAGAGTGCAAAATAGGAGGAACTATCAACAAAGATAAAAACAAATTAAATTGCGTTCAAATATTGCACAGTTATTGCGGATTTACAGAATTTGACTATTAGTAATTAGTCATTAATGTAGATGAAAATATCTGGTATTTGGCGACACTTTAAATCAGAGCAATTAACATTAATTTCATTATTAATTCAATGGAGCAGCTGAGGGCCTGTTTAGGAGCCCAGCAGTTACAGCTTGGTATTGGTGCTGGGCATTAAACCAACTATCTTCCAATCAGCAGAAACATCACTGAGCCCACAATATATAGCCCAGCTCTATACCCTAAATTCCTAGACGAATTGCGAAAATTACTACTAACAAAAGTCAGTGTACTTGTTATTTATAATCATCTTATTTTCTCTATACATATTAGTAATAAATAAAAAATGTTAAATTGTTTTTATAATTAAAAATAAAGTTCCCACAGGTTAGTTTAGTTTTTAAATCTTTATTTAACGGCTAATTCAGCGACCGGATAAATATGGAGCAAGGGAGCAGTTTGGAGGCCTGCAGTTAAGAGGGCTCTCTCTCTCACTCTCTTTCTGTCTTTCTCTTTATCTATCTCCCTCCTTTAGTAATGCGAGTGTGTGGTGCTCTGCATCAGCTGCCTCATACTTACTGTGAAGATGTTGGAGCGGCGTTTGGACTGCTTGCGGATAGGTGTGGGCGTGTTGGAGGCAGCGATGGTCTCGATGCGCATCTCCCGCTGCCCCATGCTGGGGGTGGAGGGCACTGACGAGGAGTAGTCACTGAATGGTGCACCCCCTCCGTTAGCAGCCTGGAAGAGAGAAAAAGAGAGAAAAAAGAGAGAGAGAGAGAGAAGGTGAAGAGGTAAATCAAACGAGTAAGTGAAGAAGGAATTGTGGATGAATGGAGAAAAAGAAATGGAAAGCAAATTAGATATGTAAAAAGTGAAAGAGAAATACGGCAGGTGTGAGGGAACAGTAAGAACATGAGGTCAAAGCGACATTGATGGAGAGAAAATGAAATAATGAATGAATAATGAAAAGTATAAAAGAATGAAAGATACAAGAAGAAAAGGAGAGATTGAATGATTCATAATCATTTAGACAAATGCTTAAGTATACTATTTTAATAAATTTATTCAGCTCTTCTTCACAAAAATCTTTAAAACCTTGAAGACAGTGTGTGTGTGTGTGTTTCTTTTAAAACTGTTTTTAATTTAGGTGTAACTTGTGTTACAGCAAACAAAATACTAAATATCAAAATCCACAGTTGGTGTAAGTTATCATTTCTCGCCTTTAATGTCATGTGCCATTCCCTTATTCAGTGACTGACGCTACTGCACAAATCCGATTCCTATTCTATCTATTCTTACATACAGATAAGACCTGAACCCTTTTGAAAATATAAAAATCTAAGTTTTTTTTCCTGATTACACAGTAAGGAGTCAAATCCCATCTGTACAACATTAGAGGAGAAAGCTGGAATTGTGCTATTGGTATGTGCCGTGTGAAAGCAGTCTATGATGTAAAAGACATTAATATTGTTAAAAAATAAAGATGACTGTAAAGGTGCCAAGAACAGAGAGTTGAAACAGAGCCCAAAAATTATGTGCATGGAATCAGGTTTTTACTAGAAATGTGCTGTAGCCTCTCTATAGGTTCCAGGCAGTTTTTTTGGGAAAAACTAAGTTTAATCTGTGACATCAAACAGAACCTTGGAGTAAAATATAATATAATGGAGTAGTGGTTTGAGTAGTTGCCTCACAGCTAAGAAGGTCCCAGAAGGGTTTGATAGAAGAGGTCACCTCCCAAGAAGAAGTCTTTCTGTACAGAGTTTGCATGTTTTCCTTGCTTGGGGTTACTTCAGGTTCTTCGGGTTCCTCCCAGTCCAACAACAGGTACATTCAGTTGATTGGTGATTCTAAATTGCCCATAGGAGTGTGAGAGTGTGTGGTTGTTCGTCTATGTGTGGCCCTGCAATGGACTGCTGACCTGTCCAAAATGTACCCCTGCCTTTCACTCTACACTGCGTTTTACATTATTAGGGTGATAAAGGTAATTTTAATGTGTGTCAGTTTAAACACATGGATGGGAATATGTGTGTGAGGACTTCAATCACTCCAATCAATCTGACACACCTGTGCCAGTTAGTTTGCAGGTGAGTCCGATTGAAGGGAAAACTACTTCAGAATGGATCTTCCACATTATTAAGCAGACTATCATTTTCCAGCAATATGGGGAAGAAGAAGGCTCTCTCTGCTGCCGAAAAGTGAGATATATTAAGCGAGAGTTCAATGCCTAGTAGAAGGTATGAAAACTTCAGATATTTCAAAACAACTTCACTGTGATCAACGTACAATAAAGAGATTTGTAGCCGCTTCAGAACACACACAGGTTCGAGCAGATAAAGGCACAATGAGAAAGATTTCTGCCAGACAAATGTGTCAAGTTAAGAGAGCAGCTGCTAAAATACCACTGCAAAGCAGCAAACAGGTTTTTGAAGCTGCCGGTGTCTCTGAAGTGTCAAGAACATCAAGGTGTAGGATCCTCAAGTAGATTGAAGTTATGCATAAATCTGTCATTCAGCCACCTATAACCAAATCTCAGAAGCAGAAATTTCCAAACAGTGGTGTTCACTGATGTGACGTGCAACCCTGGATGGTCCAGATGGATGGAGTCTTGGATGGTTGATAAACAGTTACCATGTCCCGGCAAGGCTGCGACATCAGCAAGGAGGTGGTGCGGTCATGTTTTGGGCTGGAATCATGAGAAGAGAGCTGGTCGGCACCTTCAAGGTCCCTGGAGGTGTAAAAATGACCTGAAATATGTGGAGTTTCTGACTGACCACTTTCTTCCGTGGTACAAAAATAGAAACGTGCCTTTTGTAGCAAGATCATCTTTGTGCATGAAAATGCACTATCCCATGCTGCAAGGAATACCTGTGCATTATTACTATGAACATAAAACAAGAAAACCTGATAGTGTGGCCCCCATCCTCCCACGATCTCAACCCTATTGAGAACCTTTGAAGCATAATGAAGCAAAAGGTCTATGAGAGTGGGAGACATCAAAACAAAGAAATTCCAGCAGAAACCATCCAAACACTGACAACTTCCATGGATGCAAGAATTGTGAAGCTCCTTTCCAATAATGGGTCCTATGTAAAAAAGTCATTTGGCCTGTTAAGATATTTTTGATTAAAAGAGCTTTTGATTTCAGCAAATATAACCTGCATTTTAAGATTTTTTAAATTTAAAACCCTTGTGATTTGAAGGTTGGTTCGAAAACAGTTGTTATACTTTAATGCTTGATGACTATGATATATATGATAACTATTCATTTTATTTGATTATTTAGAAAAAATATGATCTGCACCTCACCAAAATTTTGATAATGCAGTCATATGCAATGGTGTAATCCTGGGAATGAAAATAACCACCAGCTGTGGTACATAACACAGTACAAAAACTTTAAGCAGGTGTGGTGGTGGTGCTCACCTGATTGAGGTGTACAGAGGGAATGGCTGCAGCGGGTACGGATGTGTGACTCGGTGAGTTTGGCAGAGATTTGCAAGGCCCGATGGCCAACTGCTGCTTCTTCCTCAGTGCCACCACCTTCTGAGCGACTGCAGACACATATGCGCATACACACTTCGTCATACTGCCATGATGCAGAACCTTGTAGGACCAGTGAAAGTGTTACAGGCCTTGCTCTGACCCCAACCCCCCACAAAGGCTAAAGCGTAAACCCTAAACCTAAATCAACAACCCTAACTTCATGACCTACCACTGCTAATATTTAAAACGTCTGTTAAATGCTTTTTTATAGGATATAAGTGTGTATAAGTAGATACTTGCTGGCTTGGATTATTGAATTAAATGTATTGAATTTATTTGATCTTAATGAAAACTTTAGATCTATCCACCAGAGGGCGCACTAACCCAACACAAAATCATATCCCAATCTGTCACACTGCAGCATATCGACATATTGTTCCATCATAACCCACAGTATGCACTATTAGTTAAGCGTGAACGATCATTTATTATTAAAACTGTGAGGCCTGTCCTTGATCTCCTGAAAGTTAGATTTTTCTTGTTCTTCTGGAAGCTCATTTATCATTGACCTCAAATGACCATTTCTAGAACTGGAAATCGTGCAAATAAATTAAAAAAAAGACATGACAGGGGAAAAATCTATTTTACAGCTCACCAGAAAATGGCAGTCATACCGAGCACATACTGAGAGCGAAACCAGAGAGTGAAGTAAAGGATTCTAGCCTGCAGTCGGTCTTAATGCTCTGGTGAGTACATCAAATACCTTCTTTTAATTATTTCAAATAGAGCCTAAAGACCCGATTAAACATAGGGAGAAAAAGCAAGCCAATATGGACTCAGCAGTAAAAAAATATATATAAATAATGCACAGGAAGCAGGAACAGAAAAGATCTCCAGTAAGAGAATATAATTAAAAATAAAAACAACCTGTGTTGGTAATAAAAAAAAAACAGAGAGAGAGAGAGAGAGAGAGACAGTTATTTCTTAAGAAACATCACCCATGATTTATAGCTGATTCTGTTTACTTTTGTTAAGTGCTAAGTGAGATCTTTCTTGTCTATAGCATATTAAGCTTTTCTTTTAGCTAATAAAGCTAAAAGAAAAGCTCAATATGCTATAGACAAGAAAGATCTCAGGAGCAAATCTTTATTTTCCTGAGTTTATTTTAACTGCTTTTATCTTGCTAGAACCACCACTACATGCCATATCTATTTCTTTAGTGATGCATTAAAGCTTTGCAAATCTCAGTGAACAATTTTGCGTTATGGTTTCTCACCATCCTGGAAGACTCTCTCCACATTAAGGCCATATGTAGAGCAGGTCTCATAGTAGGTGGAGCGCTTCAGGTCGTTGGACAGCTTCCGTGCTCGGGCGTCGTCGATTACTCGCGGGTTGGTGGCACTGATAGCATCTTGGAAAGGAAAAGGAAAAAAAACATCATCGAGGTTATCGACTGCGGTGGGGTTTTTATACCGATAATAAGTGAAAACTGAAGGTGTTGGAAATTGTGTGTGAGGTGTTTAATAATGAAAACCTGTGGATCGTAACTCACCCTGTGTTCCCACCAGCACCATGGGCACCTCGGCCGTGTTCCTGTAGCTGGATAGGCGCAGAAAGTAGTTATAAACCGTCTGAAAACTGATCTCATCCTCTAGGCTGAACACGAACACTACGGCATCCACCCAAGCAGCAAACTGAGGAAACACAAGATTTATCTAAAAACTCTTCGCTACCATGATGAATGAACAGCCAATGACTAATTCTTTATTACTATTATGGAAGTCAGTACCTAAATAAAGAACAACTAATCATGAATTGTAATAATGGAAGGACAGCTTTTATTTAGCTAAGACAATTCTATAATAGTCATATAGTTGTATGGCTGTAACATACAACTACCATAAAATTTCCTTTGAAAAGAACAGCTAAATGTTGTTCATTATCATAAAAGGAGAACAAGATCTTCCTAACCAGAACAATTATTCATTATTATAATAAAAAGAAGAGCCCATTTTATCATTACAATAAATGCAAACGGTTTTATGGCATACCGTGGCAAACAGGTGAATTGTTTATTACAGAAAAAGAGCTTAGCATTTATTATAATCATAAAGGAACAGCTAGTTGTGCATCATTATAAACAAAGAGCAGCTTATCATTTTTATTCTAATAAAACAGATATTCTTTCTATTACTATGAAGAAGAAAAGCAGAGGAGAATATCATTATTTTAATAAAAGAACAGCTTATGGATGGAGGAATATATTTAATATAAATGTGGGTTACTATAATTTATTAATATTGTATAAAAAAATGACAGCTAATCTTTCATTACCCTGTTTCATTAAAGAACAAAACATTTGGTACTATCAGAGAACAGCACATTCTGGTATTACTTTAAAAGGAAAACAGCTACCTGACTAATTAACAGGTGTTTATTACTTTAATAAAGAAATGTTTGGTTATAACACATTACTACAGAATAGCTTCTTGTTTATTATGATTACAAAGAAGCACTTATTTATTATTTCTATTATTAAAAAGAACAGCGCAGCTTCCATTATAATGTAATGAAGAAACAAAGAACAGCTATTTCTTCAGATATTTTTCTTTTTTTTACTGTAATAGCAGAACAGCTTATTGAAACAGCAGCTAAATGACTATAAAACTGAATAACAAACAGCTACCATGGTAGTCATTATAACGCTTGCATGCTAGAAGAACAGCTACTTATTTATCATAAGGCTATCTGAATTTAAGAACAGCTAATGGAGTTAACAGAAGCTAAAGCAATCCTGCTATTCCAGCAGGAGGCTCGCTCCCAGGAACAGTGTTCATCAGCGTCTGGTCTCCCGCTGTTCTGCTGCGAGCCTCCGGCGCGTGTAATTAAGACAAGGACCAGAACGATACATGCCCCGAAAAGACTACAGGAGCGAGCAAACAACATATCCATCATCTTTCTTTGTAAGGTGTTTCTCTCACCTTAACCATGGAAAAAGCTGCCGGAGTCATGTAAAAACGGGGGCCAGGAGAGAGTACCTAAAATCTCCCTAAGGCCATTTTAATTCGCTGCACTTTCACAGCACATCTTTCAACTGTTCATGTCCATTTGGTGCTAAAAGCAATTAGCGACCAACTGCATTAGATGACTGATAATAGAGTTTCTTATAATGAGTGTGCCGTGAAGAGGCTTATAAATGGGTCTCTCTTTCTTTTTTTTTAACTAAATCTACTCTCTGCTGACACATTTCACTGCTACACTAATGTTTAAAGAAGACCTTTACTGGTAGTCAAAGAGCACAGCAAAAGGAACATTCATCTTCGAAACGCCCTAATTTTCTATTCCGGAGTCAAAGGTGTCTGCTGGAGCCTAACCCAACTCTCTGAAGGAAAAAAGGCAGAATAAAATCTTCTTTTGATTGGTTGATTGGTCTTAATTGGTCTTAATTGTCCATAGGACTGAGTATGAGTGTGTGTGTGGTGGACAAAATCAGTGAAATAATGAAATTAATTGATAAAAGAATTTTAATTTTTTATGAATTTTACCTGAAGCTCTGGTGGTCCACCCTCGTCTCGGATTAACAGCAGATAGCTCTGTCCATCCACAACAATCTCCTTTTTAAACCTTCCTCCTGTGTAGAAAAAAAGAGTCTGGTCAACAATTTGTTTACTCATGATTGCTTTGGCTTCCAAAACCATGTTGAACTTGTTGACCATGTTGAAAACTGTTTTTTGAACCTGGCAAAAAATCTAAGAAATCTAAGGCAAATTGTTGCCTCAGGTTACCACAAACTCATTTTATAAAGGTTGTAGATCCTGCTTGAAAAGCAATTGCTTGTAAAAAAAAAAAGGTTTATCGATAACATACAAAAGCATATATCCTGATCAAAATTTTTTATTTCTTCTTTAATACATAAAGGGTTTTTTTCAATGAAAAAGTTAAATAAGCAAATTACTGCTGTTCCCCTACTCTACATGGCCATGGAAATGAAAAATTGGGGTGAGAGCCTCAATCAGGTGGTGCTGCAAGTTTCTAAATTACATCCATGTTGCTGTGTTTAAGGTTTGTACTTGCGTTCAAACTGTATGTTAAGTGCGACCACATGCTTTTCTGTTTTACAGTTTTTCATTTCTGTCTGAGGATCTTCAGTTCCTCGTATGCATGTGAGCAGGTCTTTCCAATATAAACTACATAAAAATTGTTTATATACGATGCTGCAACCAAACAGAAAAAAGTGTATAAAGTTCATGTTTTAATGTTCTGTTTTTTTACATGATTTTGCCTGCTAGCCCTGCGATAGACTGGCGACTTTCCAGGGTGTACCCCCCTGCCTCTCGCCCTATGTGCGCTGGGATAGGCTCCA
>JAOTQW010000036.1:547403-566743 GCA_026260075.1 Sisor rabdophorus | reverse complement strand
CACAGTCCAAAAACATGTGCATTAGGTTGACTGGTAACTCTAAATTGCCCATAGGTGTGAATGTCAGTGATTGTGTGTGTGGCCCTGTGATGGACTGGCGACCTGTCTCTCGCCATATGTGCTCCAGCAAACCCAGAGTTCGGAAATAAGCTGGTATAGAAGATAAATGAATGTCATATTGTGCTTGCTGCATTTTGATGAGAGAGCATGCGCACAGGATTGTGATGTCGGTATCTAAGAAACCCGTTTAGTACATTTTATTTTATAAAATTCTAGTGTTTAGGTGAACTTGTGATGAACATTTGCTTACACGTAGAATTAATTTGTTTCCTGAACACGCAGGTCAGTGCCATTTCATCTCATTTGAACTTAGAATCGATTCCAGACTTCAATTCAACTACCATTGCAATTCCCTCACCTATAATCTTAAATCTTTCCCCAACTCAGTTGTATATTTTTAATGTATTTAGTAGTAAAAACTCAACGATTGGGAATCCTATGGAATCATTAACTAGTATACTACAATCTTTAATGCCACAAGTTTAATGTAAAAAATAAGCTGAAACAGCACTATTATTGCTGTATTTCAAGGGGACTTTACTTTGAACTCTGTCCAGGCCCTTTTCATCTCTTTTTGGCAAAGATTCTGGTTTTCATATCTCACAAACAGCTTGTTTTTTTCTTAAATTCAATAAACTTTGTCGATTATAGTGTAATCAGTCAGCTTCAAAACTCAGTAGGCATAGAACTTCTTAAATCCTTCAGGCAAAACCCAATTGTTTTTTACTTTATTACCACCCACCTTTGCTCTAATGTATATAAGATTGAATGGACCTAAATAATACAAACATTATTAAAGACGTTCATGCAAGTAATACAAGTGCAGCATTATGAAATTCTATATAAACTGTTATCTTATAAAAAGCAAATAAAGATAATTCTCAACACTTGTAGAGGTTATTACATAACCTTTTAACAAGTAGGTCTTTTGCTCCAAATTATTGTTTAAGAGATTTACCAGTAGTTTGTTTTTTTTTACCAGTAGTTTGTTTTTCCTGTTTTTTTTCCTGTGGTAAAGTTAAAGACACGTAATCAGTTAATAAATTCTGTCGAAAAACCTATGAAAAAGAATTAGATTTATTGAAGCGAATGTCATACCCATTCACAGTTTGTCCACTAATGGTAGAAAATACTATAGTAAATTTACTGTCTTTAGAATAATCAAAAAATGTTAACGTACTTTTAGCACAAAAATGTTAATATTTTCTAAGTGTTTATAGCAAATGCAGACTGCACCAGGTTTGGGAGATGACAGGTTTAGACCCCATGATGACAAGCTATTAGCTGGAAGGGTTGAAAGTAGCCAATCACACAGCAGGTTACCAGGTACCAACTTACCTCTTTGCTAAAGCCATGGTTTATCTTCCTGCATCTCAGTTCAACACGCTAGAGTGTGTGTTCTATATTAGTGCTTTTTTAAGTGTATGTATTAAGCTAACTTTTAAATGAAATTAAAATGCTTCAGGATCAGGATTTAGGGTTTAAACTTTTCCTCCTGATTTGCGACAGGTCTGGATTCTGACCTTTCCAATGTTCAAGTTATTACTGTATTCTAATGTACCCCAATGAGTAATTAAAGGTGTAAACCTTGTAATTAAAATTTCTGTCAGCACTGCAGTTATAGAAAACTAATTTCGACCAACCATAATGGAGAATTTAAATATGAAGGCAGCCAGACTCTCAATCTGGTAGACTATATCCTTACTTCATACAAGAACCTGAAATCTGTGCACTTCAACAAAGACTTCTCCAAATCCATTAACAAACTTCATGCCGATTAGCAGGCAGGTCAGGACAGGCGCATAGAGCCCTGCCTTTACAGTGAACACACCCAGCTTAGTGCTAATTGCCTGCTTGGTACGTTCTCAAGCCAGGACAAAATCTCAAGAGTCAGGACTGTTTTCAAAGTTAGGATATGCAATACACAGTCACACACCAGCTAATGGCTGAAAAGTGCTCTATTTAGAGTATTGGAATTAAATGGAATTACAGAATAATAATGTTGCAAAAAAGACAAGCTTTTGTAATTAACATAATTTCATCATATGTCTGATACCGAACCGGTTAAACAAGCTTCAGGGATCTCAAATATGTTTACACTTTTATCTAAGCATAGCTGCACTGAATCAAAATTTACCAGGTGAGACAAAGATATGATGAAGCAGTTTATTTTTAGAAGGTAGAATATGTTTTTTTTTGCTATAACATGGCTGTATATTAGATTGTATTCATCACAACATGACTCACAATGATAACACATGCTGCTGAAAACACACCTTCAGCATGGAAAACTAAGATTCCAAAACTAATTATAAAAAACCTAGCTAATATACACCTAATTTAGCCTGGAAAGAAGCCTTATATACAATAATATTTATAACTGCTTAATCAAATGATACACTTATTACTCATAAAATGCTTTTCCAGGCTTAAACTGACTAGAGAATGTTTAGTTATTGTCTCAAAGCGAAGTAAGCTTTGAAATTACAGAAAATGTATCATTGTAATGTAAAATACAGGCCTATTTGCATAAAAAAAATATTATGATGGGTCTTTAGTAAAGCTCTAGGAACAGACTTTTCAGATGTTATTGTTATTCTATGCTAATGCCAAATAAGCTTAGAGAAGAAGAAACTGATTGGGGTTTCTAATTATCTATTAATTCACAATATATTACTTTATCTTCTAATCCTTTTGTCAATCTGCTGACTTCTGATTCTTTAGTTAGCGATGGAGATTTTTTAGTTTTATTGAAGCTAAGCAATGTTCTACCTGCGCTTGCATAGGTTTCCTCCGGGTATTCCGGTTTTCTCCTACAGTCCAAAAACAAGTGCATTAGGTTGATTGATGATTCTAAATTGCCCATAGGAGTGAATGTGAGTACATGTGGTTGTTGTCCAGCGTGTACCTCCTGCCTTTCGCTCTATGTGCGCTGGGGTAGGCTCCAGCAGACACCCATGACCCAGAGTTTGGAAATAAGCTGGTATAGCTGGTATAATAAGCTGGGAATAAGATGAATGAAGCTAAGCATTAAGTGAATTATATATTTAATACATTAAGCCAAACACTACTGCTTACCTAATTTCCCCTAAATATTTATTCAGTACCTTTAGGGTTTGTGCTTTTCTGCAATTAGGAACCAAGTAAGTTGGATAACTGGAGAGCTGTCAGCAACTTACCATGACCTTTGCTGAAATCAATGCCCTGTAGTGTCTCTATGGTAACTGGCTGTGGCTTTTTATTCCAGGCTGGGGGATCAGTGCCAGGTAGCTGGTTTTCAGGACAGGCACCAGATTTGTTGCCTTTTCTCTTAAAGCGACTAGTGAATAGCTGCCAAAAATTTGGCTCTGAAGACGTTGGTTTGAGAGGCTTGGTGAGTTTAGGGGAGGTTAAAGGGACCTCGATTACTGGGACTTTCCCTTTGGTTTGAAACTCTATTAGTTGCTTTCCTTTCTGTGACTTATTGTGCTCATAAGCAGAAACCAATGTCCTGCCTGTCAGATAAGAGAACGGCTGGTTGGATCGTGTTACATCTTCTCTTGCACTTGCCGTCCATGTTCTTTCTCTTACAGCCTCATGCTCTGGTTGATTACAATTTCGCTTGAGCCTGAGACTTAGACTCCTTCGCAGGGAGCTAAATCTTTTTTTTGGCCGATCTGGCTTGCTGCTTGAAGTTACTGATAAGGCTATCACCTCCTTATAGTGATCAGGTCGACCAAATAGCTTCCATCGAAAACCAGAACGGGGTAGGCTTGCAGCATCACTGAAAGTGCGATTAACCATTTCATCTTGTGTTTTGGCTGCCTCATTAAGCTCTAGAACAGTCATGCTAACAGGTCGAGGTTTTCCAGTTGTTTGTAGCGATCGACGTGATGGAACCTCCTGTTGTGGATATGATAGTATACGGACTGATGAAGGCATGTCTTGCTTGAGGCCATCAATTTCTCTCCTACATCTATGATGTTGAAGCTGGTCACGGAATCCCGTTTTAGCTGAGAAGGAATTAGTCACAAGCATGCTACTTGTCTTTGAGGCAGCCAGCATGCACACACTGTGGGGTCTCTGTAACCTATGTTCATGATCCGCTATTGAAATTTGTTGTTTCTGGGGTTCATCCAGGCAGCCATTCATGCTCTCTGTCTTCCTGCTTCAGCCAATGCGTTGTACCCCAGGGGCAAACCTTTGCAGGACCACCACAGGGCATTTTGATGAAGCCTCTCCATTACAGTGTTTCTTTTCAGGTATACAACCCACAATAGATGAAGAGTTAAAGTTCTTAATCCATTGTGTTCTTTTAATTAAGACTGAATCAAAATCTGCTAGAGATTCCTTTAAGCCTTAAGAGTCTTGCAGAAGTGCAAAAAACCGGTTCGTCCTCATTCCTGGCTTTTCCAACCTCCTCCTACTTCTTCCCAGCCCACCCATGCCTCTCAGGTGAAGCACCACCTGCAGAGTCCATATTCGGTTGTTCTTCCCCTTATGCCACAGGCTGTGTCTGTGTTCCTCCCTCTCCTTCTGCTTTCTGTCTTCGAGCTTTGCCTCTCTAGGCTTGGCCAATGGTATTTTACCACTTCCTGCTCCGCCTTCACATACAACAAGGCCAAGATGTAGTTGAAAGTTGTTACGTCTTGAAAGATAAAGCATTTTTATGAGTATTATAGCCAAACTGCTCAAGAGTAACTCAGCATTCCACGAAGAACTCTACATGTTCAGTTTTAGAATATGCCTAAATCTAATACTAATATGTCTGTGGCTGCTCAAAGACTTTCACCTCTAGGCCACATTCCAAACACTGTCCTAATCCCTCACATCTCACATGTAAGAAGGGGGGGGGCATCTTAACAAGCTTCAGCATGAAATCTCCAACAACATACTAAAAGCTACTGATTTTGAGTAAACCCCGTTTACAATACATAAACCCTGAGGAAAATGCTAAATAGGAGGTTGTGGAAATAACTGTTAAAGACTTCTACTTTTATACCTACTTATTCTATAATTCTGTTTCACAGGCATCTGCTGAAGTCTATCCCAGCTCTATGAGGGTTGAAAGGCAGGAGGGGTACACTCTTGAGGGGTCACAAAAAAATCAACAGGGAAAACGAACTTAGGACCTTCTTACTGTGGAGCAACAATGCTAACAACTAAGCCACTGTGCTGACCCACTTTTGTAATCAGTGAAGATTATAAAAATTTACTATTCATCAAGGCAATAACAAAACTCTATCTAACCCCCTTAAATAGGTTCTTAGTGTTCATTAGACCCTCACTTAACTCCACTTTCTATGTCCATTTTACACATCCCCACATTCACCCTAAAATGTAAAATAGTGACCCCCCCTCAATTTATGATAACAAGACCACCTGGGTGGGAAGAAAAACATCTCATGTAGGAAGTAAAAAGTAAGTATAATGCTAAATTATAATATATATTACATCATAGATGACTACTATAATACACTAACATTCTATAGTCCTTAAACATGAATTTACATTTCAATGAATAACAATAACAAATTTTCTTGCATTACAGATCCAACCAATCAGGCAAAAAAAAAGCTTTTTTTCTACATACATTGAGTTCAGTATAAAGGGCCAGTTTAATGTCTAATGCAATTGAGAACAGCACCCTCAAGTGGTTTTTAGGAGTACTACTTCAAATAAAGTTACAAATAAGCAAAGCAAATGATGACATGATGCAAAGGTGCTCAAACACACAGCACATTCAACAACTAATTCCATTTTCAACCAGAAGCCATTGCAAGAATAGCAGCAGAAACTCAACGATGAGACTGGCTTACAGATCCTCACCATCTGTGGCATAACCCATCTTTACCCAGTATGACAGAATGTCCACCATCTGACAGGAGTGAAGCTGGGAACCGGGAATGAATCTTAAGCAAAGTAAAAGCACATTTCTTCATTCTACTCAAGTCATCAAAGAGAACTTAATCAGCAGCAGATTCTCCCTACTCACATTCAATTTATTACCTTAAAATATGTCATAAGAAATTAATGACGATAAAGTTCCAGAAGGAGGTTAAACTTTGGCCTTAATGCCAACTCAGTGAACATTAATACCTGTTATTTCTAGATGTTTTTAATGTTATCCTGTAATACCAAAGTGATTGTGTATGTTCACGCTAAACATGTTTTGTTTCCAAATGTCATCTCTGAAAAGCTGGTTTCATACATTCGTTTGCCAGTTTCTCCTCTACTTACAGTTTTTTCTTGCATTGCTTCCTTTTCGTGTTTGGACCTTTCGGTTTAATAAATGATGTTCTAAAATTAAGCCCATTAAATGATGATTACCTGAGTCTACAAATCCAGGATTGGATGCAAATTTCTGTGCAACTTTGTCCTGAATCAGATGGTGTTTCTCATTGTATCCTTTATCCTTGGGTTGCTGTCTTCCACCAAAACAATGCATCCTGTCCCTACTAAACTCCAGCAGGTGTGAGTGGAAACGGCATCAATCCTACTAAGCGCATCCTAACAGCTTGTGGACCTACAGCAAGCATCTATTTGAGGAACCACAGGTGGTCCATTTCCCTAGAGATCCAGTGAATTTAAGATGAAGACAGGCATATCTCTCAGCACAAGCATAAAGAAGCGAGCGACCAACTCTATGAAGCTAGCCTGTCAGAATCTCTTTCTGCAGTATTCCTGTACGGTTTTACCGGTTAAACACCAAAACAAATAATAGGGTCCCACACATTCAGTGGAAAAAACCCAACACATATTTGTAGATTACCCAAGCAGAAACCAGAAAGAAACTGGTTCTACGCGTTTCTAGCATGCTTGAAATGCTGCTGACCTACCTCACATGAAAGTATCACAAATGTTTGTGTAGATCAACATATGGGCAAAACAGGAGAACTTTTGTAGAGACTGATAAGTTAGGGCAGAAGGTTTTAATGTTTTATTCTGTAGCAAACATCAAGGATCAAGTGGGGATCCTTACATTCCAGAATCTTTTCAAACTGCCACCAGGTTCAATCTCTAATAATATTCAAGACTACATTAATCTAAAAACTATCAGCACTGCAAAAGTGATTGCTTTCAGCATAACCTTCCAAACGTGACTGAGTTAATCACTATTGCCTTGTTAAAATTGCTTGAAGATAAGCAACGATTATGATTCGGCTGCCTCATTTCCTTTTCATTAAAACACTGGACGCCGGCTGTTGCTATGCACACACAAAACAATGATGCCGCGTTCTTAGCCTCAGGAGAAATAAAACATAGAAATGTTTCTTTTTTCCACCTGTATTAATTACAGAGGCTGACAGAAAGGCATTTTTTACCCCCCTCAATATCTTTACTAGGCTCCCTTCAGGGAGCGTGTTTGTATTCCAGCAACCGGCAGCGCAACTGGCCCAGCAAATCTAATTAAAATGGTTTCGTAGAGAAACTCATTAAGGTCGGATATTTAAAGCAGCTTTTATTGAAGCCTCTCCCTTTTTAGGGCGACAGATAGAGGTCGGCAGAAAAGTCCTTCGTTCTTGTCAATTATGAAGAGGCTGTGACGAGAAATAATATTTCATTAGAAGTACAAGATGAGAAGTGATAACAGATTCCATATTCCAAATTACAATGATAATTAACCGTCGAACGCGCAGGGTGCCACATATGCAACACCACACCAGGGGGCAGTCACATGACATGGAGAAATCCTTAGTGTCAGTGGCTGACCACTTAAATCTCACAATATGTCAGGTTTTGAACTGCAAGAAAAAAATTCTTTTTACTTTCTTCTATCTATTAGTCTTTTCAGCCATTTGGCTAAAAGTATTTTTTATTAGTATTTTTACCTTTTATTTCATTATGCTCATTTCCTTTTAATTTGAAATGTAAATTTGTATTAAATTATAGTAACTATTTAATAAAGGGTGGCACGGTGGCATAGTGTTTAGCACGGTTGCCTCACAACGAGGTCCTAGGTTTGAATGCCGGGCACACGTCTTTCTGTGCGAGTTTTGCATGTTTGAATATTCTAAATTAATAATCTATATTATGAAAAAAAATCTCATTGTGTTAATGAAGTATCAGCCAGAAAAGTTTAACAGCTTTCCCTTTGGTCTTTGCACATTAGACATATATCAATAATACAGGGAATAACCACATTCATAATGACACTATGAAATCTAAATGTCACCATGACATGGACATTTAATGCGAGAATGGAAGAGACAAGACAGGAAACAAAATACATTTATTCATTCATCTTCTATACCCACTTCTATTCTAGCATGTACAAAGGGGGGAAAGTCAGGTTGTCAGTTCATCGGAGGGCTACACATAGACGAATACACTCACCTATAAGCGATTTAAGATCACAAAGCGACCTAATGTACACATTTTTGGACCTTGGGCGGAAACCAAACCTGGACAAAACCCACGCAAGTTCAGGAAAAATATGCAAACTTTGCACAGAAAGACCCCTGCCCGGGAATCGGGACCTTCTTGCTGTGAGGTGACCACGCTAACCACTATGCCACCCCGCTGCCTGCCTACTAAATCAATTATTAAGATGTCAATTAGAATGCACAGATTGAGAACAATCAAGTCTGAAGGAAGCTCTGCTTTTATGTAATGAAATGCAACATAAACACAAATAGATTTCAACTCAAAATTTGTTTTTGTGCACAAAGTAAAAAGTGAATGCATAAGCATGATGTAATGCATGTAATCATGATGCTAAAAACTCTCGGTTGGTTTCTTCTTTAGTTACGTGTTGGCATACGTTGGTTTAGGCCCGAAATGCGCCAGGCCAGAATTAGGACACTAGTACTGTCAGACTGATGACTGTGTGTCAAAGTAAATGAAGTGACACAGTCTGTGTTGTCAGAACATGATTCAGCAAAGGCACACACATACACACACTTCCTTTCACCATGAGTCAATCTGGACCATTAATTTAACCCATTCATTTATCTGTCGAATGTTAATTATCAGTTTTATAATGCAGGAGTGGACAAATTAGTATTTCCTCAAATGTTTAGTTAACTGATGATCAAATAACCACTGCAATTTCCTTATTGGGTGGTTCTAATTGACTTTGTTCTAATTGACTACATTGTAAAATCTGTATCTGTATTTAAAGAAATACTAAAACCTGCAAAAACAGTTTATGAGATATGTAGTATGTCCAGTTTTTTAGTACACATAAAACTTTGAAAAAATAATTTACTTCTTCCGGCCAGAATAAACACTTTACTATCCCATAAGACTGAGGGAGAGACAACACATTACAAACTAAAATTATAAAAATAATAATAGGGGCGGCGCGATGGCGTAGTGGTTAGCACGGTCGCCTCACAACAACAAGGGGGTTCAAATACCGGGCTTGGGGTCTTTCTGTGCAGAGTTTGTAAGTTCTCCCCATGCTTGCATGGGTTTTCTTTACAGTCCAAAAACATGTACATTAGGTTGGTGGTTGTGTGTCTGTGGCCCCTTAAGAGCTTGATCTCTTGACTGTTCCTCATTATCAGATGTCGAGTAAAGGTGGTAGATTATTTGATGTTAATGCTGCTAATTATAGAACACACTACGCTTAAATGCACTTAATGCATTTACTAATGTATACACTAATGCACTATTTTTTTATTTTTTTCTACCATTAAAACTCTAAAATGTATCTATTAAGCTAAAAATGTATTTGCTTAATATGTATTTTGGCTTTCTTGCCTGTATGTGTTGTAATGTCTATAATGGTAAATAAAAAAGTTTGTGAAGACCTGACCATTAGATCTAAAAATTTGTTGCTACAAAGTATACAACTGTCTAGACTGTTTTTGTATGTTGTAGCATTACATTATTTTTTTACTGGAACTAAGAGACTCCAACACTATTGCAGCATGACAATGAACCTGAGCTCCATTATCACATGCTGTTATTATTAGAAGGAACAAGCTTTTGGAATTAACTGGTATGTCGACTGCACCCCAGACCTCCTTACATGACATTAGTGTCTGATCTCACTGATACTGTTGATTCAATCTTCACATTGGAGTGGAAAGTCTTACTAGAAGAGTGGAGCTTCATCAAATAGCAAAATAGGAATTAATCTGGAGGAGGATGTTTAAAAACCATGAATCTGACGATTAGGTGATTACAAACCTGGCAATATAGTGGAGCTGACAGTGAGCTCCAACCCCAACTTTCTGAGTCTATGTGAGAAAATAAAGGCATCTACATTACATTTATCTCATTCATACTAACCATAATCTTATTATATGCAACATGATTCTTTAAAAAAAAATGGGTAGTACATACTAATCAAATGTGACACCTACCTAATTAGTTTGCAAATTCAAAAGCAGCCCACAGACTTTGAAATGGTGTCATAAAAAAATTACTAGACACAAACTAGACACAAATTAAACTACCTTAACCACCAGGTGGCCTGGTGGTTAAGGTGTTGGACTGTTACCAGAAAGACCGGGTTTCAATTCCCAGCCACTGTGGGTTCTTGAGCAAGGCTCTTAACCCCTAATTGCTCAGTTGTAAGTCGCTTTAGATAAGGGCATCTGCCATAAATGTAAATGTAAAATGAGAACGGTTTTCACTAGTTATGATAATAAGCTGGATTTTAGAATCATAGGAGAGAAAAATAGAACTGAGAAAAATACTGTACTGTCTATCACAAAAACTGTTACACAACATTATTAATCGCTTAGTCATCTTGCATTAAACGCCTCACACGGTGAAAACCATGAGGCTGCGCAGACTCAAATAACTTCTTTACATTCAATAAAAGGAGAACAGGCAAAACTTTTGCTCTTTTGGTTTAACCACCCACTCATAAATTGAGGGACTTGCATATTTTATTCTACTGGTTGTGTAATTCTTAATTAGACCATTTTTTTCACCTTTGTTAAACGTTATAGATATTACCTACACAGCCTGCACAGTCATTAATATTAAACAAATTAAATCTTTAATAAAGGCGTTGTGGTGGCATAGTGGTTAGCATAGTCGCCTCACAGCAAGAAGGTCCTGTGTTCGTTTCCCCGGCCCAGGGGTCTCTCTGTGAGGAGTTTACATGTTCTCCTCTTGCTTGCATGGGCTTCATCCAGGTACTCCAGTTTCCTTTCAAAGTCTAAAAACATGAACATTGGGTTAATTGGTGATAAATTGCCCATAGGAGTGAGTGTAAGTGGCTTTTTTTCTGTGTGTGTGGCCCTGCAATAGACTGGCGACCTGTCCAGGGTGTTTCCCTGCCTCTTGCAATATGTGCGCTTGTATAGGCTCCAGCAGACCCCTGTAATCCCAAAGTAGTAACTAAGCGGTTATAGAAGATAAATAAATTAATAGATACTATTACAATAAGTATGAAGAAGCTCACAACCTGTTATTATTATTTTTTTGTAGAAACATGGCCCACTGTAGACGCATTCTTGTTTTTGGGCTTACCGAGTAATATATTAAGGGTGGTCAGCGCTTTATCTACATGTTGGGTGATCAGTCAATTGTTGTTTGTCAGGTTGTGATCCTTAGTGTACAATTTATTGCACTGATATGCTGTTGTGTCTGAGCCACCATTCATTCATTTTCTATACCTGCTTATTCCCGAATCACCCTAGTCACGGGAGTCTGCTGGAGCCTATCCCAGCGCACATAGGGCAAAAGGGAGGGGGTACACCCTGGACAGGTCGCCAGTACATCGCAGGGCCACACACACACAACCACACACATTTACATTCACATTCACACCTATGGGCAATTTAGAATCACCAATCCACCTAACACACATGTTTTTGAACTGTGGGAGTAAACCGGAGGAAACCCATGCAAGCGCGGGGAGAACTTGCAAACTCAGCACAAAAAGACCCCAAGCCCGGGATTTGAACCCAGGTCCTTCATGTTGTAAGCGACCATGCTAAAGACTACGCCACAGCGCCGACTTGTTTTGTTGTAATAATTGTAATTATTTAATATACTATAATGTAAATAAATATATATCAGAAATATAATAACTTTTATAATGATTTTTAAGTATTAAGTATTTTTACTAAAAAGTATTTCTATTAAAATATGTAAAAAGTAAAGAACCTAACACCTTCCCAATATTCCTGGTCATATAGTGAATTAAGTGACAGATTTATCCTAAACGCACTCTGTCGCATGCTTGCTCTCTCAAACATACACGTACACACATTTTTAGATTTGGGTGAACCTCTCTTGCTTAATTCTGCAAGTATTCTTCACTGCTGGGATCGCCATGACAACACGCATCAAAATGGCAGACTAGTTTCCAAGGGACCAGAGAGTGAGTGTGCAGGAACTGCATGGACATCCATGAAATATCTGATTTAATTTAAAAAAAAAAACTCGATCTGAGTATACTAGGCTTGGCTTAAGCATGGCTTTTGTTCTGACAATAACATATTGATAATAGGATTTTTGGTAGAAATCCGTATCTCCAAAGTGACACGAGAATATTAGGTGAAACAATTGGCCACTCACATGCTCATCCACTCATTTTCCTGGGGACGTCTGTGTTCGAAACGTTTAATATCATGGGCCCGGGAATTATAAATATGTGTAAGATGTGTTTGTGTGTAAACGGCACACCATGCACAAAGTGCAGAAGGATGGGGCTTGAAGTCGTTGGTAATTATGCCTGCTCTAGTGTTGCCGGGCGTAGGAGGCTCTTTGAAATTCAGCAGCACAACTCTTGTACTGCGGAGAAAATGATAGGTTTGAGGATGTCTGTGGGAGGCTGTAAGTAGAGGAGAGGGTGAGAGGAAAAAAATTCCAGACTCTTCTCTCTATTACTTATTCTCTTGCTCTCTCTCACCAGGGACCAGGGACATGATTCGTAGTAAATCTTAAACACGTCCTTCTCACGTGTGTTTCTACGAGGTGGTCGTAACAGAATGGAAGACAAACAGGCTTAATGACTCAGAAAGCTCACAAGGATAACAGATGTCCACAAGAGAAAAAATGTATGTTACAGGTTCAAAATAGAGTTGCAGCTTTAAAGGATGGTAAGTTACAATGTTTAAAAAGAATAAATATGGAAAAATAAGACAGAGTGTATTTTAAAAGAGGGGCTGGGAGCTCAGCCAAAGAATGGGGGAGGCGTTAGAGGAGGAGAACTCAAGCATGTGAGCGTAGGTTCACAGATTCATTCCTCTGCAATCCGTAGGCATGGTGCTCCAAAAAATCCTCCAGTAAAAGGCAGAGTGAGAAGCCATCTATTGCAGGCTTCCACAATATGGCATCACTCTGTAAAAAAGACAGGTACATGACAAGCCTGTCGCAATCCTGCTCTCAATTCACAAAGCAGATGGATCCATGGTACATGGTCTCAATAATTTTCTTCCGACTGTTCGGACTAAAGAAAGGCTTGCTACTGTTGTATAATCTTTTAGCAGCTAAAATGCACTAAAAGTACTACCTACCTTTTAATATTGTAATGCCTTCAGTAGCCACAAGAAAGAAAAGTCATTAAAATTAAAAATCTTAAATCAAATATAAAATAATAAATGCCTTTATTTGTCATATATTATTTTTACAGCACAGTTAAATTCTTTCATTGTATATCCTATCTTAGTAAGTTGAAGGTCAAAGTGTAGGGTTGGCTATGCTACAATGCCTCTGGAGCAGAAAGGTTTTAAGGTTCTTGCTCAAGGATTCAACAGTGGTTGACTGCGGTCAGACACATTAACCGTTTCAGACACCATTGCCCCCTAAATTCATCTTTAGTAACTAAAATCTTAGCAAAAAATCAGCAACCAAAGTATTTTGTTTCACCAATCAATTAACATGTTTTTGGACTGTGGAAGGAAACCGGAGTACCCAGAGAAAACCCATGCCAGCGGGGGGAGAACATGCAAACTCTGCACAGCCGGAAATGGAACCCACGATATACAAAGTGACATATATTGTGTGTTCAGAAAGTAATGCGAATAAACTCTGTATGCTGGAGAAGGGTTGTGTGAAAGGAAAAGCTCAAGGGCCAAGGCCAGATAGGTATATGTTAGTGTGCTAATCAATTGCATTTCAGCCCTGCCATAGTCACAGAGACATTTTTTTTTCTTGATGTCCTGTTTTAGGGCCTCTCATTAGGAAGACAGCAGAGACAAAAAGTTTTGTGTAAACACATTTACACTAACATTTCTGGCATTTGGCAAACATTATGCATAGTGACTTACTGGATGTGTTTTTTATCATTTAGGCCCGGTTCTTGCCAACTACAGAAAAGTGGGCAGAAAGATAATCCAGGTGGGCAGTGTTTGGGGTTGGGGTTAAGGGGATATAGACTCTGTAAAAATCATTCATCGTCAAATGATAAAAAAGCTAAAATATTGTGGTACTAATATTCTTACTTGAGTTTGGATAAGACAACATATAATATTAACACAAATACATTCATTCTTCTATACCCACTTATTCCCGAGCTCATGGTCACGGACTGCCAATCCATTGCAGGGCCACACACACAGAACCACACTTACTCCTATGGGCAATTTACAATCACCAATAAAGCTAATTTACAGGTTTTTGGACTGTGGGAGTAAACAGGAGTACCCGGAGGAATCCCACGCTATCGTGAGGACAACATGCAAACTCAGCACAGAAAGACCCAGGAATTGAACGCAGAACCTTCTCGTTGTAATATGCTAATCTCTCTTAACCTTAAGGCTTCAGACCTTAACTAGCTCATTGTGGGTAGATCTTAAAAGAGCTGTACATGCAAGATGACCAAAGAATATTACTGAACTAGAGGCCCTTTAAAAGGAAAAATAGGTGAAAACATCAAGTACAAGGATTCAAGGATTTTTAGCTGGTTATAAAAAAGCATTTGCAAGATGTGATATCTGCTAAAGGAGGTGTTACGAAGTACTGATTATGTAGGGTGCCCAAAATTTGCACAGTGCCATAAAAAGTTCACATTTATTCTATTTTTGTTCAATTTATTGCATAAAAAGTAACTATGAATCAATGTTTCCTAAAATATGGTGCATGAAATTATTATATCATTCATTCAGCTTTTATACCTGCTTATTTCCTAACTCGAGGTCATGGGGGTCTGCTGAAGTCTATCCCAGAGCACATAGGGTGAAAGACAGGGGTACACCCTGAACAGTTTGCCAGTCCATCAAAGGGCCACACACTAGATGAACAGCCACACACACACACACACACACACACACACACACTCACAATTACTTCTGTGGGGGAGTTAGATTCACAAATAAACCTGTACACGTGATGAGTACTTGGAGGAAACCCATTCAAGCATGGGAAAGACCCCTTGGACTTTCCTCCTGTAAGGTGACAAAGCTAGCTGCCCAAAAGTAATATTAATAAAAATGCTTGTATTCCACTGTCTTTACCAAATTTTGATTGGGTGGAAAAGACAGACACTTGGGTGGGCTCAGCTTATCCCTGTCTATGCCTAGATCCGGCCTCATCTCATTTATACAACTGAGCAATTGTGGTTAAGGCCCTTGCTCGGGAGCCAGGCAGTGCTAACTTGGTGGTGCTGGGAATTAAACTCCTAACATTTTGGTTAGCAATCTTGCACCAAAGTGTTTTGGCAAAAAAAAAAAAAAGAAAAAAACATTGCGGTGTAAAAAAATGTGACTTTAAAACATTCATATTCAATGCTGCAATATAAAGTTTATGTTTTAAATTTTTATTTAAATGTACTTGGTGAACATGGTTAACCTGGGATCAAAAACCTTACGCTAGCTGTAAAATCTACCATCCTACTCACCAAACTCTATATCACGTGTATATATAACAACCTTCCATGATCCTGGATGGTTTTTGATAGCACCCCCATATACTGCTCCAAAAATAGGGTTCACATTCTTAGTTGGCCTACACTGTATTTTCTGTCTTTTGTTTTTCGCTTTCCATTCTCCCTTCTTTCCTCCCACTTGCATCCTCACGATGAGGCGAGAGTTTTACTGTATGCACTTGACATGTTGAGTACAAGGAACCTGTGCAGGGACCCAATGGGCCAAGCCGCTTTTTACCGGGAGCATCACGGAGCTGAAAATTATCAGCACAACCCCCACACTGCCTTCAAAGACATTTATTCTATTCAGAGCACCAAGCTAGCTGGCACACATACAAGACTGTTTGATGAGAGCTTAATAAAGGAAGTGGAATATACACTATTTAACAAAAGTATGGCAAAAGTATGTGGACAACCTACCAGCTATCCCACAGTTTTTCTCCAATCTGTTGCATAAAAACTGAGCCATACAGTTGTCTAGAACCTTTTTGTATGTTGTAGCATTCCATTTTTCCTTCAATGGAATTAAGCGACTTAAACATTGTTTTGGCATGACTATGTCCCTGTGTACAAAGCCCCTAAGCTTCATGAAGCCATGACGTGTTCTGGTCAGAGTGGAAGTTCCCTTTGTCACATCTAACTCCACTGAACATCTATGGGATAGACTGGAACCTTGACTGAACCCCAGACCTCCTCACTTCAACATTATTATCTGATTTCACTAGTACTACTTGAACTAAATGATCCCTTTACAGGCATCTAATGAAACCTACACAGAAGAACAGAGGTGATTATAGGAGGAAAAGTAAGACTATATTTGGAATAGTATGATTAAAAAAAAGACATATGGACGTGACATTCACCTTTTTCCATTTATGGTAAAAAACCCAAATGTAAAAATTATTATTAGCAACATGCCAAATCAAATTGTCTACTATTATGGTTTGTTTTTTTCAATCAACTCACACCCAATATAGACATTTTTATAGAAATATTTACAAACTACTTTTTCTCTCACGTTAATGTCATCTGGATCGAAAACCAATTTTAAATTTCAGAAACGGGTCAGGCTGGAAATCCTGTAAACTCTTACAGCTAAATTCTATAGGACATTAAGATCTCTGGTTGCTATTTATACGCTCACATACAGGAAGAGCTCGTATCTGGTTAGACAGTCAGCACTAATTCAATTTCCCTGTCTGAAACATGATGTGAATATTTATTTTTTTATTTTTTGCAGAGCTTTTCTTCTGCCTTGATATAAAACTCTTTTGGGAGATCATCTTAAAGAGCAGATTAAAAGGAGATTAAAACCTTCCTCCCAAACATATTGAATTATACATAAAGATTTATCAAAATAAAAGAGATATGAGACAGATTAGGAAAATCGAGAGAAAGTGAAGAAGCCGTAGAAAAAGCACAAAATCCTCACTGGAGCAATGCCTGTAGTGAAAGATAAAAATGAGCAACTATTTTCATAAGCGTATAAATAAACAGCCTTTAGAAAGCTTTTACATCATGTTCCATAAACGCTTTGGACGCTGGCTCCGATCAGGATATTCCTCAGCTATTGAGGAATCTGCCACTCTACCAGTTTATACAAAAGCTGTTGTCAAAACCTATTCTTTATTAAACATATCTGATTATTATATAAAAAGCCTAAAGATACACGACGGTTATAGAACACTGCCACTGGAGCCTTCTTACACAGATGGTGAAGACTCATCACAATTAATATGCATACAGACACCCCCCTCCCCTCCATTACTAATAAGTTCCGTTCTGAGAGTGTGTTCAAAACTCATTATTTAACTAATTTTAAGGGTATGATACTATTATTCAGTCATCTTCGTTACCTGCTCATTCACTAATTCGAGGTCACTGGGGTCAGCTGGAGCCTATCCCAGCTCCCTGAAAGTCAAAAGGCAGAAGGGGTACACCCTGGACAGGTCACCATCACATGGCTACACACACACACACACACTAGTATGGGCAACTTATAATTACCAATCAACCTAGCATGTTTTTGGACTGTTGGAGGAAACCAGAGAACACAGAGTAAACCCATGCAAGCGCAGGGAGAACATGTAAACTTTACACAGAAAAATGTTGAACACAGGAACTCGGCAACAGTGCTAAACACTAAGCCACTGTACTACCTTTGATACTGTTATGATAGCCATTATTGTGTCTTTGCTTTTATATATCGTCCCAAATGTGGACTGATTCTTTTTGTTTGAATGCGCCTCATCTGCCGTTTTCTCTCCCCCATTAAGTTTTTTATTATGGCATTTTCATGGCATGGGTAGGGTAGTGGCCATTTTGTATTTGGCAGAATTTGTGTGCGGTACAAAATTCGATACTTCAGACGCCAATGAGAAGACAAACACTTTTTTTTGATTACTGAGCATTCCTGTTTTTTTCCATGAGTGTAATTCAGATGTTTGTAACTAGGAGAGTGTCTGTATAAAGCTATGCACTAAAAATCTTCTGACATGAAAAGTCCTAGTTCTTTTGTGGGAAGCCTGTTTTGTGGCTATCATAGAATAAAATGTACGTATTTGCATATCCAAGCTTAGGAAAGTGGGGGTCACAGCGCAGGGTCAACTATGATATAGTGTCCCTGAAACAGAGAGTGGTTTAAAGGCTTCGCTCAGGGGACAGTTAAAGTTGAAGTTAAAGCTTGGCAGTGGTGGGCCTTGAACCCAAATGTGATTAATGCACCAAATTCCCACCTTATGCATTAATAAACTTTTACTCATCACCTGTCTAGAGTGCAGTTCTTATCTGGAGCATCCAGTTGCTGAAACGGACAAAGGCTTTAAAATTCTCAGCTTTAGACGATGCGTCTATGGATCTATGATGCATATGCCAGTCAAACCTAGGAATGTCATTAAAATTCAGAAAAGTAACCTGATATTTATAACCTTTATTAGTGCATTATACAGGTCGGTAAACATCACATTGTTTTAAAAAAGCAATTAATTTGCAAGCTGCTCACAGACACATGACCCCGAACAAGGTGCTGAACAAAGCTGTACATGTATTTATTTTCTAAATGACAAAGGATTTGGATTGAAAGTGAATTTTTAATCTCGCAGGATTTCTTAAGGGTCCTTTAATACAAACAAGTCACCTTCCCAGATATAAAGACATCTCATTTAACCCTTTTCTGTAATATTTATACAGACATCTCAGATTTACTGGGCAAGAAAAAAAAGGCCTCGGGGCTGCTGTGATGTCGGAGCCGCTACACACTCGATGCCGCTGCTGGCTCAACATCACACCTCGCTTTTGATGTGTCATCTTCCTTCAGCCTCAGCGTGTTCAGCTCTAGCTGGGAGCAAAGATGCCAACTCATGTTCAGTGTAGTGTGTGTCAGTTTCACGGCTGTGTTCACAACACACACACACAGAATCTTTCTGTGCAGAGATTGCACGTTTTCCCAGAGCTTGCGTGGATTTACTAGGGAAGGAGTGGCCTAGTGGTTAAGGTGTTGGACTGATACCAGAAAGACCGGGGT
>JAOTQW010000036.1:511922-540076 GCA_026260075.1 Sisor rabdophorus | reverse complement strand
CAATTTTGAAGCACTTTTGTACATCGCTCTGGATAAGAGTGTCTGCTAAATGCTGCAAATGTAAATGCAAATGTAAAGTGAAACGAAGGGCTTTTTTTCTTATATAATAATGTTTAGAGCAGCAGCATTTTTCAGGAAATTACCGTTGCATCCCTGTGGCATTTTCAGTATTTTCAGCTGCCAAAAAGGCATTTCTCTTTATCCGTTTATCGCTACTATTGCGGAATGGCTGCCACACTACATAGCCCTTATTTTACAGCAGTTATGAACACGTTTTTATTTTACCAGCTATTGTCTTTTATCCCTAGGAAAAAGAAATGACAGTAGTCGCAAAAACAGTCAGGACTTCGGATCGATTACATTAATGGCATTATTATTCAGAGCCAACAACACCGATCCCATTTAAAAAAAAAAAATTCAAATCGATTTTGGATCAGGATTCTTGAACCTTTTGTACTCAGGGGATGTTGTAATATGGCTGACCTGATAATATATTTCATCTATTAACATAAGAAGAACATACAGAAAAAACATATGAGGAATGTTGACTGTGGCGAGACCGCCACCATTTTGACAGCGAAGCAAGCAGCTAAAGCAGAGGCGTGAGACGAGCAGCCGTGGTACAATTAGAGGGTTTTTTGGTGGCACACCAACCATTAATGACACGATGAGAGACAGAGAGAGAGACAGACAGAGAAAGACCAAGAAAGGGAGAAAGAGAGACACACACACAGAAAAGGACAGAAAGGGAGAGAGCGAGAGACAAAGAGACAGAAAGACAGTGAGACAAGGAGAGGGACAGAAAAGGGACAGAGAGAGGGGGAGAGAAAGAGAGAGCGAGACGAAAGAGTAAGGGACAAAGAGAGAGAAAGCAAGAGAGAGAGAGAGAGCCATAAACAGAGAGAGGGACAGAGCAACATTTTAGCAGCATACACGTTAATCCACCGTTATAGAGGAGTATTGGATATTTATCCATAGAGCCAGTGGCACTGTCTAAAAGCACGTCCGAATTACTGCTCAGACACACACACACACACACACACACACACACACACACAGTGTCTGGGTTTTTCTTGAAGCTTGAGATAGTGCTAATACTTTCTCTCTGTTAGAAATAAAACACTTGTGGTGAGCTGCAAAAATAAATAATTATTATTATGTCAAGATGAACACGAATGTAAAATATGCTGTGCACACACACACAAACACACTTGCACGCGCAAACAAAAAGCAATGACAGATGGGTTCTGGAGCATTACAATGCGACATATCAGACAAAGTGATATTTTTATATTTTATATGCACATCACATGGTGTGTGTGTGTGTGTGTCTACACATCCTGCCCACTACCTCCCTCTTTCTTTCTCCCTGCAGTAGGCTGCCTGTTGCCTTGGCAACCCACAGTGCTCTTGCACGTCTGAACGTTTTTTAACATGACATTTCTGTTGTTGTTTTTTATACATTTTCTTTCATTTTAGGTCTTTTTTCCTTTTTCTTTTTTCACCTTTTTTCTTTTACTTGTTTTTAAATGAAAATGTGGATTAACCTGACCCTGACCCCTCATGTTGTTTTCTTCAATGCTACAAAAAAAAATGCCACCCAAAAAAGCAAAAATACCGAAAATAAAATCTTTATTTTGATAATATTATAGTTTAAAAAATATATTATACTGGGTTAGGGTTAATTAAATGAATCATTTAATGATTAAAAAAAATTTTAAACAGAAATTCCCAAACATTTCATTCCTTGGTCTTACCAGATGCTGCATATTCTTTCAGCTGTATAAAATTAAATTGTGTATTTAAAAAAAAACACTGGGGTAGATATCATGCAGCCACATGTTTCCATACAAATTTTAAGTGAAGAAGCAGACAGAACAACAGTTCTCATTATACAGTTGTAATATTATTTAATGTGATATGAGATTCTGCTCCAGCAGACCGCCAGAGGGCGCTTACAGTATTTACAGGTAATCAAAACTCCTTTTCTGTTGTGCCATGTGCTTTAATGTAATTCATATCTTGTCTTCAGTCTTGTCCTGTCCTGTCCTTTTAGGCATTATTTTCCCTTTCCTCTACCTCCAGTTTTGGTAAACTTGTAAAAACAAACAGACTAATTAGTGAATAATTGCAGTCAGCAGTAAGACCTGGCATTAAATCTTTAATGTCATCATGTACCAGCAAAATCTCTGGCCACAAGGTGATACTGAAAAAAATGGCACAGTTAGATAAAAAACTAAAGAATGCACAGTAATGCATGGTATACACATGCACGCAGTGACGCTCTGGCTTCTTCTTAAACATAAGCTAAAAACTGGCAACATCATTCCTCCCCCTAAAAAAATAGTTTATCTGCAGTGATTATTTTGGTGTCTCTTGAATGTCAATCACGAGTGCCCCTTGTGAACCTTGCTGCCTTTCCACGCGTCTGAATTCATCAGCAAGAAAAGATACTTGATGAGAAGAGACACTTGATACCCTGTCCACCACATGGATCAGAAAAAGAGAATACGAGGAAAGAAGATGGCAAAAATATACATAAATAAAATACCAAAGCCAGAAAGTACCAAAGCCAGGATTCAAATTGGGAGCGCAACAATTTGAGCATGAGGGTGTCGGCGCCTTAACCCAGTACACCAAGTACCAGCACTCGCATGTGCAAGTTGTGGCACTCAGGCGACCTAGGTTCGATTCCTAGCTTTGGTACTTTCTGGTGCCACCTGTCTCTCTTTGTCTCTCTCTCTACCTCTTTTATTTCATCCCTCTATCCCATCAACAAGGCGAAATGACTTCAGGGGCTTGAACAAATTTTATGTGCGACGAATTAAAGTATATAATGCATTGAAACCCGCGGCACAGTGGCGCAGTGATTAGCATAGCCGCCTCACAACAAGAAGGTGCTGGGTTTGAAGCTTGCGGTCTTTCTGTGCAGAGTTTGCATGTTCTCCCCATGCTTGCGTAGATGTCCTCCGGGTATTCCGGTTTCCTCCCACAGTCCAAAAACGTGTGCATTAGGTTGATTGGTGACTCTAAATTGCTCATAGGAGTGAATGTTTATAAGCGGGTATAGTAGATAAATGAATGAATGAATTAATGCATTGAATTTCCAACACTACCTATTTCTATAGTTGGATATAAAAAGATAAATGTAAGCCAAATACCGTAAATATAAATACACTCACTAAAATGAACTCACTGACTTAACTGATTGGTTAATGTTGCTGTGACGGACAGTTGATAGAGGGATGGCACCTCCCACTCATAAGCTCCAAAAAAAGAGTTATTGTATTGACTCACAGTTTATAAAATGTTTTTTTGTGTGTGTTTATCAACTTGTCAAAACCTCCCGTAGCACATCCACCTCCGATCGCAGTGTGGGTGCTGGAGGCTTTTTACACCATGTGATGACATTCAAACACTAAAAAAGTAGATTTCAATGCAAAAGAAATGAAAAGGTTTAGATGGACAGGGGAAACAGTGTCTGTGCGTTGCTCTCTTTCTCTCTCTCTCACACACACACACACACAATGTCATGCCAAGTGAGTACAGCTGTGGATTACACAGTCAGGAAAAAATCCATCATCAACACATCAGCATCTAAAATGGGATTTTCTGACTAGACATAGTGTGCGTTTGTGTGTGTTTCACTTTCAAGTGGACATTCACTTAAAATAGGAAAAAGCAGCTGTATCTAGAATCTACAAGAAGCAGAGACTTGGAATTAAACAGTGCATCTAGTTTTTCTGATTAGTCAAAAAGTAACCTTTATATATATTTCTGTCAGTTGATCAGTCCTCCTACAGTTGTACTACAAGATGAATATGTTGTCAAAACAGTTTTCAAAGGGATCTGTGATTTTGACCAGGATTTAAAAGCCAGGCGTCCTCGAATCTACAGGTGTATCCTCCTCTTGCTCTTGGCTTGGCTCCTGGATGGGCCATCTCTTTACAGGCGCACAGGCATCCTCTACAGATGGCAGGGATTTTGATGAGAGGGAGAGATCCGGATAAAACCGGTCTAAAATCTGTGGAGGAAGTAACGACCTGGGGTGACCTACGTCAAGGATGAACCCTCAAACTGCTTGCATTCCCCAAAGCCATGTTTGGATAACAGGTGGATAGAAGGTATATAGTTGCATTGTATCCGCCTCCATCTGGTCAAAATTCGGAATTAGAGGGCATTGTGTCTTGTTTAATAGAATTCTATTAATCGTTGCTATAAAAAAGTTGATATTTCTCATAGTCAACTGATGGTAATAAGTTTAAAAAGGTATCATGCCGCGATTAAACCATGACTTTTACAGTTATTGATCCCTATATATATATATATATATATATATATATATATAACTTTACATCAAAATGAAGATTAAAAAATGTGAAAAAAGAAAGCGAAAAAGAAAATTTAAGATGGAAATCAGGCCTTAAGGAACTCCACTACCTAAATTTAGACAGAGCGGCAGCCGGTTTATTCTACATACCCGACTGTCAGCGGACATGACTAGCTTCTTAATTTGACTAAGAAATTAGATGATTAGAGCATAGATGTGTCATAGACTCGCATAAAGTAGATTTCAGTTTTGTTGATTTTAACTATAATCCTGAGAATAATGAATAATGTATTTTCTTACATCTCACTTATTTATTTATTCATTCATCTTCCCAGTACATCCTGGACAGGTCACCAGTCCATCACAGGGCCACACACTCACACTTGCTCCTATAGGCAATTTTAAAATCACCAACCAGGCGAGATAAACCCACACACATGGCACATGGAGAACATGCAAACTCCTTACAGAAAGACCCCTTGCCTGGGAATTAAACCCGGGACCTTCTTGCTTACCGCTCACTCTCCATTATTTTTCAATGCAGTGCTCAGCCATAACCCTCTCCTTAGCCCCATTACAGAAAGAGGACTTAGTGAGAAGTGATTCCCAAAAGCACTTAATAATGGCCTTCAATTGTGTATCAATAACATGCCACAGTGTTCACAGGATTATTACAGCCGGACTAATAAAACCAAAATAATATTGCTAATCTCATACTGTCCAGAAGAAAACGAGGGCAGAGTGATGAAACCAAACACAATTCAGGTTTTACATGCACACACAAGCACTAAAGTTCACACCGATCTCCAAAAACTGCTGACCCTCTTTAAATTACTCCATGCAAAAAGAAAGAAATAATAAAAAAATAAAAATAAATAGAATTCATGTGGGTTTAAAATCATACCTTACAAAACTCCTGTGCTTAAACTCGGATAGTGAGGCTGACGTTCAGTTAAAATGGCCGACCGTCAGCAAGGCTAATTTACGCAATAAGAAAAAAAGATGATAAGAGAAACTCCACCAGGAGCTCCGGTCGCTGATAATGGTTCAATGACAAAATCAGCTCTTTGAAGAAACAGGATGGATAGGCAGACGAGGAGGAAGAAAAGACCAGGGATTCTACTCTAAGATCAAAGAATGAGACATACACATTTCTTTATCTAAAACCATTACAAAAAACAAGCTAGTCCTAACACTCACACTTTTTTTTATCTTGTACCATCACTTAAACCAAGGGAGACACCATGCACATATATACATAAACACACACACAGTTGAAACTCTTTATCTGGTGTCATTACAACAGACAAGGCAAATACTACGGACACTTACAGAAGTTTCAAACACACAACACACACACACACACACACACACACACACACATCTTAGCTTCAATAACAGACACACATCAAAGACACTTATTAACATTGTAAAATACACATATTTAACATGTGAGTGTGTGTGTACAAAGAGCAAACGTATGACTTGTGACATTTCTCCATGCAGCCCAAGAAGAGAGAAGGAGGAAGAGACAAAGAAAGACAGAGAGAGATAGAGGGGCAGATAGATACAAAAACAGAAAGATAAAAACTAAATAAAAGCAGAAAACAAAAACAGACATATAGAGACAGAGAGCATGAGAGTAAGCCAGAAAAAGACAAAGACAGAAAGAGAGGAAAAGATAAAGATAAAGAAAGACAGTGTAATAAAGCGGCAGAAATAGTCAAAGACAGAGACAGATAGAGGGGATGGAACAAAGAGAGAAATAAGATAGAGATAGAGAAAAGCAGGGACATAGATGGAAAGACGTAGGGATAGACAGAAAAAGATATACTGTGACAGGTAGACAGACACAGTAACATCTGGGTAAGAATTTTAAGCCAATGATGAGCAATGAAATCAGTCAAACACAGCTTTATGCCTCAGGACCCCTTTCTTTATTCTTTAATGGTCTACTACACAAATCCGATTTTACACACGACACAGACCTGAAGCACTAAAAACCCTGGTGTCAGAAATGTCCCTCTCCAGATTTACAAGTGAATGATATGGCCCATTTTTAGGGCATTAGGGATTTAATGTAGATGACCTTTACGTCTCATTAATCTTATGTTTCTAACAGAGATTGAGAGAGAAAGAAAATATTACCATGAAAAAAAATTATAATAGCAGACCAGATGGGTGATTTTTTTTCCATTCAGGCAATAATAACAAAACACAACAATAAGTAAATGCGTGAGCACTTTTTAATAATTAGCACCTCCTACAGTTACTTCACAGAACAAAGACACACAGTCCCGCCTGCTTATCTCCTATTGGCTCACAGATTCACAGGTTAAAATTTCATCCGTAGTACAATCAAATGTGTCTCAGAGTTTTGGTAAGCAGAAAGGGGAAATAGCACGTAGCTTATTAGTAGCCTATTAGTATTTCAGTCTCTGTAGCTAATTCAACACGGTATAGAATGATGTGATGTAATCAGATACCAATATAAGAGGAGATTTTTGTCTTTTGCTTTATAAAATGTGTTTTTTCCACTGCAGAAAGATTTACGACCAGACCCCCATTGGCCTCACACTCAACCTAAGTAACAGTCCAGTTATATGTTCAAATTTCATCCGCTAGCTTGTCCCACGCATCTCAAATAGATTATTTTTATGATGGAACATCATAGCTGAGGTCGAGTGACCATAAGAGCCACATCTACTGCATTTTAATCCAAACACAGGTACGTTAATTTTATGTTATAAAATTAATCACACAGCTTGAGAGCTAGTAGTCAAGAGACCTAAAAAGACACACACACACACATATTTATATATATATATATATTGTGTGTGTGATTGTTAATCAGACTTTGAATCCATCTTGAAAATATACTCTGTTTTCCCCACCACTTCACTTACTATCCTATCTGCTCCCAACAGCAAACAATGGCCCAAAATATAAGGGAAAAATTGTCTCCACTAGGCCACATGCTTGAAAACAAATCAACCTGTAGAAAGACACACAAGAACAAAAGCACTTACCTTAAATGTGTTTCAATCCAGGGGGTTTCAGAGGAAGCAACCAGCAGATGGAGGAGAAAAAAAAGGAAAGAAAAAAAAAAACAAGAAAGTTAAAAAAAAACAATCCAAACATACATATATTGATAAAAAGGCTAAAAAGACATACAGAGACAGATTAGCTGCTAAGGCTACAGTACAGAAAACCTGAGAATTAAAAATAGGGTTACATTCCAGAAAACCACCAGAAGTCAAATTACGGAGGTATGTATACATCTTGTAGCTTATAAAAGTAATTTCAAACAGAAAAGAGATATTTTTATAGAAAAGCAGGCTGCGAAAAAACTCACAACAAGGTTACTTAATCAAAGTTAATCATCTGAGGCATGTTTTTGTGAACTTTTCTAATCTGGAGCCACATCTCCTAAATGGAACATTTGTAAAATAAAAAAACATATAGTATACGAATTAGCAGAAAATTTTTTTTTATTCAAAGCTGTTGTTCTTTTACTTATAAGTCTTTGCTCTAATGTGTTTTATTCCTCTTACGCAACAGTTTTCTTAATAACAGGTTGTACTTTCTATTCATTTTTAGTTAACTCATCATGGTGTGACTCCTTTTCTAACCGCTGCGTAATAACGAACCCTCTGGATAATAGACACACTTCATATAATTTTTTTTCAAACCTCAGCCGATGCAAGTGTCCACTATACAAATAGTGGACACTTACACGCTCGGAATGAATGAGCAGTTACTATACGCTAACATGTGAAACCATTGCACAATTCAGACACACACCATCTAATCGACTCTACACCATCAAACACAGAGATTTTTCAGGATTTGGATTTAAAGAGTCAACCTATTGCACTTTTTTTCCCACCATCTGACTTCCTTACCTCATGCCTTCAGTTACAAAACCATCCATTTCCCACCCACGGCTATGCTGTGTCTCTCAATAAAGTTCACACACAAACAGACTGATACACAATGAGCATGAATAATTTTAATATCTGCTGAAGAGATTCAGCTTTTTTGAAATGGGGATAAATAAATGCCACCATAATTTTTTTAACATCAGGTGTTTGTGTAAAATTTCATCCTTATGTCACAGGCGTTTCGCATGAATCAAAGAACTCGCTGAAGAACTCGACCTCATGAATGTCAGCTTCGTTTCTTTGTGTATTACTCTCTCAGCTCCGCCTCATAGACTCTTAGGGGGCGAATGTAGCATGCTACCGGTCCACCCGCCATATCTCTCTCTCTCACTTTCTCTCTCTCTCGCCCACCCGCTCCACCCACACACGCTTGCATGCTGTTTGCAGGCTGATTTCCACATGTTCACGCAAGATCTTTTTAGAGGTCTCTGCAGGAATCCAGGGGAAAAGTGCCAAAGTATAACACCATTCCCTCTCAGTCAGGGTTTCCTCAAAGTCCCTCTTAAGAAAATTGATGGTGATATGGAAACTACAGATAGATAATAAGTGCATCATTAACATTAAGAGATATGCCGCTTTATGACTCGAGCTGAGCAGCTAAGTAATTAAGCCATTTTAATCAGTGATGCTGACATTTAAAAACATCTTTAAAAAACGCCTCTTGCTATTATCCCCTGCATTACAGCACGTTTTTAATCCATACTCTTCACATAACAGAAGGTTTTGGGGCTTGAATCCAGGTCTTCCTGATCTTCAGATCAACAAGTCAGGCTGGCAGTGGTGGGGTTTGAATCCAGGTCTTCCTGGTCTTCAGATCATTCCTAGGGGAACGTGGCTCAAACTTTGTGTTTCTGTGTTTACACTCTGATTGTAACTAGTGGAGATTATATTCTTAGGGTTTTTTGCAAACAATTACAAATCTGTATAATTCCTATAAAATCCAAACAGCTCACATATGCGTTTAACATTATTCGAATATCCTAAATAAAACAGCTGGTTTATTTATTTTAAACTCAACTCTGTCTGGCTGTATATGTTATAAACACCTAAAGATTTTCTAAAACAGAAGGCTAAGCTATCTGCGCTTGGTTGATTTCTTTCCTAAAGATTCACAAAAATGCCTGTAAATTTCTCAAAACCAGAGCCTCACTGCTGAACGTAGCGCTTTCCCTGCCAGCTGCACACACACATGCACGCTGCCAGAACAGTTTTCTCCGAAACCCGGCATCAAATCACGCAACTTTCTACCACTGCACTTATACCAAAAATCATTTATACCAAAAAAAAAAAACCAAGACAAAACAAAAGAGCTGACACAAGTGCGATCCCTGCTGCAGACTGATGAAGCGTGTCATCCTTTGACGCCCCGTAACCACACAAAAATACATCACTTTCATAAACCGTGTCAGCAGCCTAAATGGAGAAAGCAGGAATGATTGAAACGACAATAAAGCTTTCATCTATTGGACGTTTTGTGAAAGGAACTGACAAAAACGGAATATGGATTAAAGAGTGAAAAAAAAGTTGGAAAACTTTAGCTGATACCATCTGACTCAGCAATGTCTAGCAATGACGGCTTGGACAGTGTAGGATTTACACTCCCAGAAAAACATTCACTAAAATGAGAGGTTTCTTGAAGTCATTTACTTTTTATTGATGTTACTCATTTATTCATCTTCTATACCCGCTTATTTCCGAACTTTCCAGGGTCACAGGGTTGGGGTACACACAGGACAAGTTGCCAGTCCATCGCAGAGCCACAAACACACAACCACACGCACTCACACTTATTTCTATGGGCAATGTTAGAGTCATCAATCAACCTAATGCACATGTTTTTGGACTGTGGAAGGAAGAAAACCCACCCCAAGCCCGGGATTCGAACCCAGGACCTTGTTGTTTTAAGGGGACCGTGCCAACCACTGTGCCACTGCGCCGCCTTATTAATGTTACTGATTCTATAAAAACTATATTTACAGTAGCAGAATAAAAGGAAATGTGTAGATATTAAATCTACAGAAAGAGGCTACAGATGTTTTGTAGGAAACAGCTATAAAGAAGTCTCTTGGGTAAGTGGTTTTGAGGCATGTGCAACTCCTGGATTATCTGGATCACATTTACATTTACAACATTTGGCAGACGCCCTTATCCAGGACGACTTACAACTGAGCAATTGAGGGGGTTAAGGGGCTTGCTTAGGAGCCAAAAATGGTGGCTTGGTGGTGCTGGGGATCGAACTATGTTCTTTCTGGTATCAATTGATCATAACCACACCCCTTCAAGTGTGTTTAGGCACTCAGAAGCTGGCAGATAACAATTTACTTGATCTATGTTCAACTTTCAACCTCATCTGAGATGGTACCGTATTATCTCACAGTCTCCATATATTATCTCATGTCCTTCATGTACATCTATATTATTTCTTGGCAATCATATATTATCACATTACTCACAGCGTCCTTACATAATGGCCTCCATATATTTTCGATGGTGTTCATATATTATGTTAAGGGCCTTCAAATATTATCTGATGTATATTACCATATATTATTTCCTGGCCTTTATGTATTATCTCATGCCACTATATAATATCACATGGCCTCTATATATTATTTTGTGCCACCATGTATTATTTCATGACCTCCATATATTATCACATGCCACTATATATTCAGCATGGTCTCCACATATTATCACCTGTCTTTATATATTATCTCACGGCATTAGTGTATTATCTTATGAGCTCAGTTTTATGTTGCAAACACTATAAGCTATCTATGTGGCTAATTGATATTATTTTGCAACTTTTCTTCTGTAAATCTTATAGCTTCCATATATTATATATTATATTTTGGCAATAAAATTATGTGGTTTTGCAGCACAATGAGCAAAACAATGCAAATAAAGACAAATCGTTCAACACAATCACAGAGGCAAAAAGCTATCAGCCGATTAAACTGCTGAAGTGGCACGGCGGAAACGAGACAGATGATGGCAGATCTCAGCACTGTCATTTGACGCACGCCTACATCATCTGCAGCATCCAGATGACCTTCCTCATCCAACGTCACCATAGTAACCGCTCTTTTAATCTGAAGAGGGGATAAAAACCAGTGTTTGTAATAAATGTAAATGATTTAAAGCTTCCATGAATTCGCAAAGTGGCACTGTCCAGAACAACACTGACAAGAGGTCATAAAAACGCAGGTCCACGTGAGTGATTTCTGCCAGATAATCTGCTTATGTAACATGTTGTCTTGCATTTAAAACCCTAAAAAAACTTTATGCGAGGGAGGAGATGCATCCAAACAACAAATATGACTTTCTTCTTGTGCAAAGAAAAACTATTTTCCTTTCCTTTGTATATTAATTTCTAAATATACAAAGAATCTGTTTATTTACCAAATTCCAAAAAATTCAGTCAGATTTTACACTTGATTTTAAAATGCTATAAAAGTAAACGGATAGCCTGTGGACTCACTACTAAAATCGTAAAAAGAGCACCTCCTCAGGTGGCTTTTGGGAAATCTATTCACAACAAGCTTGTCCCCTTTTTTAGGTTGCTATTATTTTTTGCCTTGTTTATTTGTGTATTTTTATTTATTTAAACCTATCCATGCTTTCTGAAAGGCGAAAGGCAGAAGGGGTACACCCTGCACAGATCGTCCGTCTATCACAGGACCACACATACACACACACACACACTCTCACTCACTTCTATGTACATGTTTTTGGACTGTGGAAAGAAAACCCTAGTACCCAGGGTAAACCCACACTAGTGCAAGAAAAACATGCAAACTGCACACAGAAAGACCCCTGCCCGGGTATCTTGGAACCCTGACAAGGGACCTTGTTTCTGTAATATTCATTCATTCCTCTTCTATTTTAACATTCCCATCATTTTATTTTCTGTTGCTAATTTCACTTAGGGACCTTCTTGAAATCCCAGTGAACGGAAACTCTGCATGGCTACGATGTTTCTGCTGTACCTCTTTCACTTGGGTTTTTCAGCACAAAAGTAAGACCACATGGTCCTCTCTGTGTGTGGAACAGATGAAGAGGGGGGTGCAGGAAAAGAGGGTGGCTTTTTGCCATGGGGGTCATGCTGCTTCGCTAAGCTTTTGGAAACACAGGAAGTGGTGATGTAAACAGTGTGATCACATTACAGTTGCAGGGGCAACGCCGGGAGAAAAGAAGCCATTCATTTTTCGCTAATCTGTGACCGGTTCTCGACCACGATGCTATACAATGACCTTAACCGCAGCTACCAGCCTAACAAATGATATTGCGTTTTTATTCAAAAACTTTAAATCAATCCTGCAACTAATTTACCAGATAAGTCATACTGTACAGTCTATGATCTTGAGCATTATGTTATGTCTTTTTCTTGTAGATTAGTGGCTAACATTGTTAGAAAAATATTTACAGTTAAATAAATATGTGTGTCTGGCTATCATAGAACAGAGACTACAAGTAAAAAAAGATAGGGAGGAGATATGGGGAAGATGTGACACTCATGTTTAAAAACAATTAAACATACTGTCTCGCCCGGGGCAGAGTGGTGGCATAGTAGTTAGCATGGTTGCCTTACAACAAGGAGGTCCTGGGCTCGATTCCCAGGTACGGGTCTTTTCTATAAAAGCTGTATTCATGTTGTGGCTGGTATCAAACCAAATTTCTGGAAAATTTTGTAAATCTTGACAAAACAACAAAACCAAACTGAACTTCTTAAAACATAAAATAATTTAGTTTAATTTACTGGAATTGCAATAGTAAAAGAATTAAAAAGATGATTCTAGAAGATTATAGCAACTGTATATATACTACTATATAGGGCCTGTAGAATCACAGTACCTAGCCCCATTTTAACCTATGGTGCTTGATATTGTGTGATTCTATATTACATTTATATATATTTCCAGCTTTGGGTAAACCGGGTTCAATTTGACTCAGGGTGTTTTTGAACCCACCCGCTCGGTCTACCCTAATGCGCCTCTGTCCTTTTTGGGCTATAAAAGCCCTAAAACAATAGACAATAAAGAAAAAACCCCTAGGGCGCCATGGTGGTGCAGTGATTAGCATGGTCACCTTATGGCAAGAAGGTCCCTGGTTTGATTCCCATTCAAGCGGTCTTTTATTCAGTTTGCATGTTCTCCCTGTGCTTGCATGGGCTTACATAATCCAGTTTCCTCCCATAGTTGAAAAAAATATGCATTAGGTTGATTGCTGATTCTGAATTGCCCATAGGAGTGGGTGTGAGTGTGTGTGGTTGTTCATCTATATGTGGCCCTGGAATAGACTGGTGACCGTTCCAGGCAGTATCCCTGCATCTCGCCCTATGTGTGCTGGTATAAACTCCAGCTGCCCCTTGTGTCCCAGAGGTAGGGAAGAAGTGGATATAGAAGATGCCTCAGATGCTTGTCTACCAAGCCCAAAACTGAGCAGCACCCTTTTATATTAAGGCATTAATTACTCTTTGCTATCTCAGACCTACAAGCACAGCTCAAATGGTCCACAATCCCCTAAAGACGAGAGATAGTTCTGCCTCAAGACTTTAACACTCTGTTCTGGCACCAAGTTGCTGGAATGAACTTATCAATGTCGGAACAGCAGGGTGACTTTACAAACTCTTTCTAAGCCTTTTTGTGGGTTCCTACACTCGGTTTTGCCATCTAGTGAACCAGTATGTATCTGGTCAGTGATGAGTTTTGGCCTAAAAACAATTTGCATGCCACTCTACATAAGGGTGTATGCTACAACAATGTAAATGTAAGGAAGTATGTATTTAGATAAATATTAGGAATTATTTTACTACAGGGCTAAAAATAAAAAAATAGCATATCAAAGCTGGACGGGAAAAATGCTGTTTAGGGCAGAAAGTCCAGCATGCTGTTTAATCAAATCCAAAAGAAACATGTGATGGAGTCACCATCCTTGGATGTCCTTGAAAGAAAAAAATGATGACATGCTCATTTTCTAATCAGAATTGAAAAGTTTAATTTAGTTTCCTTAAATAGAGCAAAGCTCCAATTAGTTGGAGGATTGATGCTAAATCTAGCACACATACCCCCTGACATCCACACATATTGCTTCAGGGTTGTACCATCAGCAGGGTCCTGTGGGGGTTCCCAGCATCTTCGAGGGGGGCTATTCTGTATCTTGTAGCCTCAAATCTTACATCCAATCACCGCTTCATAGAACTGCAAAAGATACTGAATGAATGAATGTCAGTGTGCTGGTCTCTGTGGGTGCCAAGGAGATCCAAGGCTCCAGGAGTGTTTGGCTCCAAGCTCTCCAAAGTCCCTTCGCATGTCATTGGCCATCTGTTGCTCAGCGGTCCTGCTGATCCTGACGAAGAGCTCCAGCACACTGATCCAGATGCCTATTCGGCATGTCTCTCCTGAGCTGCAGAGACTTTGCGTCATCTGGCTATCATCACCAAATCTCCAGCATAGTGAAACATTGAACTACAGTACATGATTATAGTAATATAATATAGATCCGATAGCAGATCATCAGCAAATAACCAAGTATAATTACGTACCCTTACGTTTAGCCATGGCAAAAAAAAATTAACTACTAATTTTCAAGTGTGTATTTATTCAAGTTTTTGTAGAATTTTTTATATTTCCTGTGAGTGTGTCATGGTGGAGAAGTGGTTAGCAATGTTGTTTCACAGCAAGAAGGTCCCAGGTTCCATTACCGGTGGGTTCTTTTTTTTTGCCCACAGCCATAAAAATGTATATTAGGTTGATTGGTGATTTTAAATAGCCTGTTGGAGTAAGTGCGAGTGTGTGTGTGGTTGTTCTTCTATGTGTAGCCTTATGATAGACTGGCGACCTATCCAGGGTGTACCCTTCTTGCCCTTCACCCTATGCGCACTTGGATAGTCTTCAACAGACCCCTACTCTCTATATGGAGAATGTATGAATCAATGAATAAATGAAATAATGAATGAAATTGTGTGTGACATTTTAAGGAACCTTGCATAATGCTAAAAATTGTTCTACAGACCAATAGGAGTGTGTGTGGGGGGGGGGGGGTCATCAATGCTTCGTTGTTCTCTCTATAAGTGTTTTTCAGTGTTCTTCCTAATTTTTCTGATAATCTGACGTTTCCATTTGTCACTCAGAGCTTTATCCAGAACATAACTTTATACTATTACTAAAGGAACATTTATCAAACCAAATCGTCTTTTAAAGCTGCATGCAGTCATACGAAAATTCCAACTTTAAACAAAAAGCAGAGGAACTTAAAATCTGCCCTGAAAGAATTGAAAAGATAAAAAGATGTGTTTTTACAGCAAATGAATTAGAAAAAAAGTGTAGATTAAGAATCGTTTCCAGAATCAACTTCTGACTCATGGAATCTAATCGGATTTTAAGGCACCTCAACGGACCATCACTACCATAAGGTGCAAAACTAATACCCTCAGTATCCGTTCAGATAGCTGAGTTGATATGGACATGCGTGCTCTCTAACGACAAGTGTGGAAAAAAATCTGGCAAATTGTGAGAGACTGTCTTTGTTACGCTGTTACAATGACCTACTTTCTTTTCTTCGTCCAGGGAGCAACATCAGATTCTGTCCAGTGTGGCACCAAGCCACAGCATGAACCGCCTCACGTGTGGCGCTGCAATCCTTTACACTCCCTCCATTACGAAAGGTCAGAAGTCAGCTCTGAATTTTTAACTTATTAGCAATATTGTGAATGCCGCCTTGAAGCTGTGATTGACAGGAATTGACGAGGGATCTGACCAAATCTGGACAAAAGGCCTCTTTGACAGAGGCACAGGCTCTCATATGACAAGCAGATGGCCATTTAATATTATTGGTTGAGGGGGTGTTTTGCACACGTTCCAAATAATAAGCTCATTTACATTTTACATTTTCTAAGTAATTATTTTCTGAATGTTACATTACTAATACAAATTGAGATGTCATGTTACATACATGTGACATTTTTTCATCAAAAAACCAATGAAGTAAAATAACTTGAAAGAGAGTTAGCTGATCAGCAAGACAGCATGGGGTAGCACAACCCCAGGATTTTACGATTAATCCTCAAACCAAGTTTCTGGGTTTTTTCTACATTTTCTGTATCTCATATCCAGTCTAATTTAGACACATTATTGTAACAGAGAATTTGTATTTTGACTTTTTTATGTTTTTATACTTTTTACTTGTGTAATTTTACTTTTATGTTTTGATTACCCGTTACATACTTAGTATAAATTTGCAATAAAATATAATGATGACAACTGAGTTGTAAGTGAAATCATGTAGAGTTCTTTTAAAACAAACCCCTGGCCATATTTACACGAGCACTTTCACTTAAAAGTAAACGGTAAAAAAGACAACAGTTTAATTTTTCAAACTATGTTTGCCCAGGACGACTGAACTGCACTTACAAAAACATAAAACCGGCTTGTAGAGGTATGTTATTCATTAATTTATTCTCTAACCCTGGGCCAGAGGGTTACACGCAATTAAGAATAACCAGTCAACCTAATGTTCATGTTTTTGGACTGTGGGAGGAAACCTGAGAACCTGGAGTAAACCCACACAAACAGAAGGAGAACATAAAAACTGTCCACAGCAAGTCCCCTCACCCAAGAATCAAACGCAGGACCTTCATGCTGTGAGGCAACTGTGCTAACCAGTACACCACAGCGCCGCCCTGTCGAGGTAAGTTAATATTACTTTTATATCTAGAGTTTATCCCTGTGTCGCTTTGGAACTACACTAGTATCTTCCACCCCCAGTCCTGCGGTTAAAAAAAACAAACCCACCCAACAAATCAATTGCACACAGTTACCCACCTTGGAGAACTTTTATAACGTTTATTTCAAATTTATATTAGAAACTCTATCTGTGAAGGCCGAGGGCCAAAATCAAATATCCCTCTCATTCCAACCATAAACTGTTCACACTCCTCCCATCAGGCAGACGCTATTCACTCTTACCACTTATCTTTATTATTACTTTATTGCTAGTTATTGTGATTGGGCCATTTATGCATTCCCGTTAGATCATAACCATTTCATTGGCTCTGTACATTCACATTGCACAATAACAATTTCAAAGAGATACTTTCACTTTTTACTTCACTCAAGTCGATTTGTAGAGCAGTAATTTGACTTGTACTTAAGCGATAGTAATTTTACTTAAGTGAAATATTTTATTACTCTTTCCACATTTGAGCATAAGTAGCCATGACTGGTAGCATCCTTTACTTAATAAAAAAAAACACGGAAAATCGTTAGTCTTCAGCCGCTGTCGTTTCTTTTCAACCAACCCACTCATGGAATTTAAGAACAGCACCTGCGATCAATAGTCATAAACAGCATCATTTTCAAGTGCTTGTGATGGAAGATCAATCAGGTTTCATTCAGTTATTCATTTATTTTCCTGTCAATATTTTTAATGTCAGCTTGCTAAGTGGATGAACATGAGTTCAGTATCACCAAGCTGCCACTGCTGAGCCTCTGAGAAAGGCCCTCAACTGATTTTGAAGGGGTTTTCAAAATCTGAAGGGTTTTTCTGTGGTCTCCCCATGCTTGCATGGGTTTACTTGAATTCTCCGGTTTTCTCCCACATTCCAAAAACCCAGTAATGATCTTGTCTTTTAGATGGCTAGCAGGACAAGACTGCGGGATCTTTGCTGCAGTATGGATAACCTACTGGTTTGTTCAGTCAGAGGAGAACTGACTCCCCGAACTGAACTTGGAACTTGGTCTCTCAAGGTTTTTACACTATTCTGTTACAGGTAAATTTTTTTTTTGTGCTGTTGCCTTAAAATTGATTAATTGCGGATTCTTAATTTACAAATATTAATGAAAGTGAGCAGAGTGTGTTAGTGAACTGCCTTGACACAATCTCGATTATTACATGCACTATTATAATTAAAGAGGACTTGACTTGCCCTGACATTTAAAGATTCCATTTTTGTTTCCCGTTATGCTGTGTCCATTTTTTAAACACAATGTCAGACAATAGCAATGACGATGTAAAGAGGTTGGTGGGGCTTCTGTGGGATCTGCTTCAGATGTATTTGAATTCCAGGGAAATTAAATGTGAGTGTTGGATTCAAAATATACCATTCTTTGCAATTAAAGAATCTAATGACAAAGCAAAAGACAGAACTTGTTATAAACGTCATAAGTCGATGGTTTTGTAATTCTTAATGCGCCTAAGTAAATATCTTCTCAGGTAAAATGGGTTTGCCTCTCTGTTTCACATGAACATTGTGGACACAGAACAATCTCAGGAATACAGCTGTGCATCTAAGTGTTTGTAGGACGTGTGATAGAACCATACAATCAGTTCTGGGTTGTTCTGTAATCTCTTTTTTCTCATCTTTAGAAAAGGTATAAGCCTCTGGTTCCTAAGCAACAGGCAGGCACTCTGCTTTAATGCAGAACCGCGGCAAAAGTCTGCAGTCCAGGCATACAGGTGGGTGGGTGTGTGCATGTACACACACACACATACACATTCACACTCACACACAATCACTGTCTCACCCTCTAACAGCTCCACAAGGTTTGCTGCAGTGAAGACTGCTGCATAGATTCTCTCTTCTGACTCCTTTTTTTCCACCCTGACGCATTAAATGGCAGTTCAGAGCCACAGCACAGAAGGAATGCAGCAACAGCATACGATTTTTTTTCACTTTTTGTTTATCTCAGCAACAAAAAATTTAAAGAAAAAAAAACAATTAAAAAAAAACAATTCAAGTATCCGAAGGCAGAAAAGGTTTTGGAACGTTAATGATAAAACATGATGCAGGCAAAATAACCTGAGTTCTGTAAATTTTTTTTATTTTGAAAAATAAGATCAGATGCACAAAAAATAATCCATCCTGCTGGAAAAAAAACGTTAAAAAACCCTTCAAATCATCAAAGTTTGACATTAATGACTGCTCCAATTTACGAATCACATGATTGCAAACATGAAGCAAAATCTACTTGGCAACTTGACTATAGCTAGAAATTTCTGGAATGACATTGTCGTGTGTTGTTGTGAGTCTAAAAACAGCATGTGTGGATGAATAAGTGAGTCATGAACTAACCATTTTAGGGTTGTTAAGGGTGGCGGGGGCTACTGGCTTGGGTCATACTGTGGATTACTGGTTACTGTGTTGTCATGTAACATGATGCATGGATCTCTTATACACACATACACACAGTAGAACCTCTGCACATCAATTAAACTGGTTCTAAAGGCAAAATTTCTTAAGGCATATGTTCTGAATTTTCTCTTATAAATAATGTAAATTCACATAATCTGTTCCAGCCACCCAAAAATATTACCACTATAACCAATTTCCATCAGTAAAATTGTTTTTTTTTGCATATACAACCAATGAACCTATACAGAGGTGCCTTGACTTATGAGTTTAAATGGTTTGTTGAAGGAGCTCATAACTCCTTCTTAACATAAATTACTCGTATGTCCAATAAATTTTCCTAATTGAAAAGAACACATGTTCTTTAATGTACATGTGTTTTAAATAAGAAAAATAATTAATCTAGAATGAAAAAATTCTATACGATGTGCTGCAATAAATTGGTTTATTACATAAAGTATAATATACATTCAAGGTACAGCAGGTTTTTTTTTATTAGACAACTCCACTTGCTAACTCGCATGTCGTACTACCTTGAATAAGACACAAGGTGCTGGGCAGATGTTCTGGTGTTCACTGTTTATAGTAGTGGTTGGTATGCCAACTAGCGGTGAGGTATCTAAAACTGACTCAAATTTTAGCTTAGAACCCAAAATAAAAAAATCGGCAGATAGACGGCTCAAATATCCATGTATTGTAGAAATGACATACAATATGAAATAAACAGGGGGAATATAATCACATCGTTCACGACATTTTAGTTGAATAGTTAAATTTGTAAATTTTTTGCCAAAAAATTTATAACAGGCATCATTCTCATGCAGGGGTTCCACAAAAATATTGAAAAAGACTGGATTTACTATGGCTGGCTACCTGTTCAGGGTAACCCCTGCTTTCACCCAATGACAGCTGGAATAAATTTGGTTTGGATCCCCTATGACCCTGATAAGGAATCAGTGGGTATAGATGGATGTATGGATTGATGTATGTATGTATGGATGGATGGATGGATGGATGGATGGATTTACTATTTAACAAATCAAAATGGCCGCTTCATGGCAGCTGTGTGTCATCACATCAAGAAGGTTCAATTCCTGGGTAAAATTCCTGTTCAAATCATCCTGTGGTATCAGTTTTTGGTTTAGTTACCTAGTAACAAAATGTCATTTTGCTACATCAGATAACATTAATAAACCACAGTGATGAATCGTGATAAACTCCTGCAACTGACAATTCTTCTATTTCTGTAACACAGTGTCACAAACAGTTGCCACTTAACTGTTTATAGTTTTGTGTAACGTTAAAAAAACATCCGTCGTACAGGTAACAGCAGCTATAAACGCTGGTTTAAACAGTTGTATAAACAGTAGTACCCCCATGCCAAACCTTCACTATTTCTTTCTCTTGCTCTTAAAGTAACTATGGCAATATGACAAATATCTCTGTTTGTGAGAGTTACAAGCTCTAACAAGGTCCATTCCTTCCCAATAAAATAAAACAATTTTATCATGAACTGGGATTAAATCTTCTGAACCAGTCAGCCAACTGGTAAGTCGTCTTTACCAGGTCAGGTGACCTGAAGAAAAAACATATACACACATTTATAAAATGTATAGTTAAAACAATAAAAATACCTAAATTAGGAAAGTAAAAAAAAACACGAGACTCCAGCAGGACCGCGTGACCCTGAGTTAGCGGATATAGAAGATGAATTAATAAATAAAAAAAATAATAAATAAACATTACTAGGTTCTGCCCATACATCAAAATTCAAGGTGGCACTACAAGCTCAAGGTGAAAATAGCAGACTATGTTGGGTTTTAAATTTTTTCATAATCTAAAGGTTATATTTGTTGCATCTGATACAATACTACTCTTTATTTATAAATGATTGGTGGTCAAGGGCCTTGCTTAGGGGCTCAGCAGTGGTGGCTTATCCAACAGCCCAACACGTTAACCAACAAGCTACTGCTTCCCTGTCTAGTGGAAAAGTGGTGTTTAGTAAGTTGTTTTAGGCACAGAACCATCACAGAATCTTTACAATTTGAAATAAGAAAAAACTCATTTAAGAAGCTACTTTAACATTAGTTATTAATGAATAACAGTTTCAACAAAATAATTCATTTGTCTTGTGATAATTGTCGTCTTAACTAACAAAACACCTCCATCTGATGACACCTGATTAATTTCTTATTTACTAAAAACTGGTGACTTGTTATTACAAGGCTACCAATCTGCAGAAGCTGGTTTAATACGACATTATGACTCGAGCAGCGGTTACAAGTGTTCGTGCTGCATCATGACTAAAAACTCGCACAAAAGTCATGTGCAGTATAAACTATTTCACAAAACAATGTCTTCCAGCCTTCATTCAAGCTGAAAAAAAGCTTAAAGTGCACCGGCAGTCCACTACAACAGCTCAGTTTAACACAACATCACCAGATACGGATTCTCAACTCTAATTGGTCAGAAGGTGTAGTTGTTTGTTCTTTTTCTTCTGTATGTGTTGTTTTATGGTAACAGCTCATTTGCAGCATCTAGGATTTTCTTTGGGTAACTAAAATGGTAAATCCATAATATTCTTGTAAAAGGTTAAAAGTCTTAGGACTAAAAAAGACAGGCAACAAGCTGATTAGGGAACATCTGTCTGCATCTGCTGCAACTTACGTTGCGTGGACCTTCCTCAAAAAGCTCTGTATCTAAAAATAAATGCCAACAAAAGCATGTCATTTTTTTACTCTTCAGGTAGAAGGAAAATCCTCTGCTACTGGAATCACCTTGTCTTCAGAGGAGCAACGGTTCGGCGCCTTACTAGATTTTCCAAACCAACTTGATTGGCAAGTACAGGAAGAACCTCTACGAAGGGCCTTGCCAACGTTAAAAACCAGCTGTCTTTATAATGCAGCCAAGGTTGCATTTGTCCGTTTACTGCACATGGTAGCGGAAAACCTTAGGTTTGACTAAGAAGAATTTGGGAAAGATACATCCAGGAAAGGGGTCGAAGATCATCACTAGTTACAAACACCCACTATGAACAAAAAAAGAAAAGGAAATGAAAGCCCGAAGAAAATCTATGTACTCACAGTGGCCTTATCATAACCCTAACGCAGTGCAGGACATTTGTTCTGATCACTTGGCTGTACAAGTTATAGTAAGTGGGACCATAATACAAGCCATTACTTGTCAAAATCTTTTTAAGTCCATACAGCATATCCTTTGGTGTAAAGAAACAAATTGCATTTACTAGCATTACTGTAACAATTTGTTTTTGGTGTACTTGATTTTAAATCGTATCCATCAAAAAATAAAATAAATCGTTTTAAATGGGGGGGTGGATCCCACCCCCAGAAACTACTGTACTGATTGATTACGCAGGACAATTGCGACATCACTAACTCACAAGAAAAAAAAGATGAAGACGATAATGACAGATGTAAATGAGCAAAATCCAAGTGAAAGTGAAATCTTGTGGAATTCTTCTGATACTGACCCCTGGCCATATTATATGAAAGGCAACAGCATTAATCTGCAGTGTGAACTTGCACAGAACAACTTAACTGCAGCTTACAAAAGCTCAACATCAAACCTGCACAAGCATGTTGAGGTAAGTTAATTATACTAATATATCTGCAGTTTTTGAAATTACTATAAAAACTACCAGTTTAAGATTTACATTCTACTTTTTTTAAACTATAGCCCCCTCTTACCCATAATTTAAAAAAGTTTATTCATTCATCCTCTACACCCGCTTATTCCCTAATGCAGGGTCACAAGGGTCTGCTGGAGCCTATTTCCACATGCATAGGGTGAAAGGCAGGGGTACACACTGGACAGTTCACCAGTCCATCACAGGGTCATACATAGACAAACAACCACACACACTTACTCCTGTGTGCAATCTAAAATCACCAATCAACCTAATGTACATGTGCAAGGTGAACATGCAAACTCTGCACAGAAAGACACCTTGCCTAGGAATCAAACCTGGGGTTAACCACTATTCTATCGCTAAAAAAAGTTAGTCAATATATATATATTTTTGAGAGATACTTATACTTTCACTTAAGTTAATTGTAAAGAAATAACTTAAAATATACATAAATAAAATATCCTACATTCGGTCATATCTCTTTGCTTTATTAATGCCAAGAGACATTTGCACTGAGATCCCCGGATCTACAGTTAGTTGCAGCCACTTAAGTTGTACTTCTTGTTAATCATACACAGAAATGTGAAGGAATATAAAGCTGGAAAAGTAAAAAGTAAGCAATCTGAAATTTACATGATGAGTGAATGTTGTGCACAAATAAATTTGGCATATTTATTGCACAACAAACAAATAATGAAAATCTTTTTTATTTGGTTTAGGCTATGTTTTGAGGTTTGTGCTAGCTTAGTTGACCTATTTTTACCAGAGGTCTCAATTCAAACAAAACACTGGCTGCTTTTATTGCTTGTACTTTGCTTCTCATGTCAACCAACAACAAAGTGTGCCTTTCCAGAATCCCAGTAGATCTGTACCATGAATTCACCATTCAAAACTGTAGCTATATCTCAGGTACATTCCTCCAAGTTTTATTGTTCGAAGTAAACATAAACAAGATAATGTAAAGCCTGAATGTCACTAAAAAGAGTGCAGCGAATGCGAATTGTTGCTTGCTAATGTGAACGCAAGATAACTGAAAGTTTGGTGTCGAATTGGAAATGTGTGTGTGTGTGTGTGTGTGTGTGTGTGTGTGTGTTTGTCTGAGTGTGTGATGTGTCTAATTGTAGTTAGAACTACAAGCTTGTGTCTGATGCTGAAGCGTAACACCCTTTATTTCTTAATGACTGTTTGGGGTTTTTAGATATTATTTGGTGCAGATGTTAAGTACTGAGATGTTTACCTTTTTCCCTGTTAACCAAAACTGATATTTCCTCTCACATGGTAAATTGTTTAAAGCCAAAATGCATCAGAAACAAAAAAAAACACACTGAAATGTTACAAATGTCAGAAAGTGGAGGCTCTGAGTAAATAGTTGATCTAATACACTGTTTTTACCTTAGGTGATGTTGCTACATAAGTGAAATAAAAAAACACATACATGTGGAGCCGTTCCGTTAGCATGCGCTGCTACAGCAGGAGTTGATGCGGTGATGTGGGTCTGTCTCCGAATCACAGGCTTACCTTCAATAGAAATGACGTGCTCGCGGATCTGGTTCTGCAGCGCGAGGTCGTCGATGCGCTCGATCAGGTCGTATATGGCGTAGATGTTTGGGTGCACGGACTCGAAGCGGTGGATCTCGGCTCGGATCGCCGCCGAGTTGGACAGAACGAACTGCGAGCCAGAGGCGCCGGACTGAGCCGCGGAGCCCGACGCCGTCCCTGAGCCGAACTGACCCGGACCGGAGCTGCCTGATGATCCCGAACCGAACTGGGACGCCATGGGTTGCGGTACGGGCACCGGGACCGGAGCTGGGACCGCACCCGGAGCGGGCATGGCCGGCTGAGACGGCGGTGAGATGCCTGAGACTGGGACGCTCGACTGGTAATTCATAGCGAGAAGGACTAAGTTAACGTGCTCGGTTGGTGTGTATAATAACGGGGATGGTCTGTGGCTGGATCGGCGCTACGGTGCGATGTTTTGTTGCATCAACGCTCAGTCTCCGCCTGCAACGATCCGCGCTTCATATTACCAAAACCTGATGCGCGCGAGCATTGTTCCTCAGACCACTGCACTGGTTTCCCCCCCTCTATTCTACCGCGTATTGTCCTTCTTCACTACTGGGACGCCTTATCGGTCGGACACGCCTTTCCCACGCTACCCGTGCTCTCTTCTCCAAAAAAAATGTTACCACAATTAAATTATTCGTTTTCTCGTTTTGAGCCGCACAATGGATACGTTACAGCGGAGAGCGTGCGGATCCGTGGACTGCGGCGTTTGTGCACAGAAGAAGTCATAAAGTCCAATAAAGCCTTTCTCTCGCTCTCTCTCTTTCTCTCCCTTTCTCTCTCTCCCCCTCTTTCTTTTTTACTCTCGCTCTCTTTTTTTCCTTTGGGTACGAAAAGCTCCGCCCAACGTGCCCACCTCCGCGCGCGGTGACGTAAGAGATCGCGTATACGCTACGCGCGAGGAAAGATGGAGAGATGTAGGGAGGGAGAGAGTGATGGATGGATGGATGGATGGGGGAGGGTGTAATGCGATTGGACGACCATGTGGCGAAGGGATTAAGCACATTAGATTGATTCTCGGCCATATTATGCAATCGTATTATGTATTTCTGACATGTAAAAGCGACACTCACACACAATTACTATAAAGCGCTAGGTGACTTGACTTAACACACACACACACACACAGCCAGCATGTTGAGATTCAGCCTAAATTGGTCGATTTTACACAGTTTTTAATTTTTTTGTAATAAATACGCCTCTGCAGCTCAGTTTAACCCCCTGAAGATAATTACAGAAAAATAAACTCAGTAATCAAACGACTAATTCGGTAATTAACAATGTTAAACTGGTTAAAGTTGCAGGCAGGTATAGTTCTGTTGCATCCAAGAAGTAAGATAGGCGTTCTGAAGACATTAGAAATATCTTCAGCATAGATACATGAAATTTCAGTTTCTAATGTGGAAGTGTTCTCTGACCCATCATGTTGTACAGTATGTGTTGTTTATTCTTATTTAGTCTCACATTTACATAGAGACATTGGCATACATGAGTGATAAAGACAACCATCTGATATCCTCAGTGTGATATCATCTGCTGCCTTAATCCACTTTTGAATCGTTCCCTGCCATGTAAACCCAAATGTTAATATCAGTGAATTTCAAGTCAAATCATGGATTGCTTTAGTTATGGTTATAATAATAAGTCATTTGATTTTCGCATAGTGGTTAGCTCTGTTGCCTCACAACAAGATGGTTCTGGGTTCGATTCCTGGGCAAGGAGTCTTTCTGTGCTGATTTTTGCATCTTCGTTTTTTAGTTGTGTTAGTGTGGTTTCTTGCTTTAATAAAATGGGTTTTACTCCTCAATATGTGAAATGTCTCTCTGTCTGTAATTTCATGCAGTGTTATATTGTGTGTGTGTGTGTGTATAGTACTGATAGTTTCAATAATCGGTATGTGGTAATAAGAGGTGTATCAGTCCCCACTGAGGGCCCCAGAACTTTCTTTAACTGGCAACTTTAACATGAACATTGTCAATAATTTGGATTGCAGTAATGTTACATCATCTGCATTGGCAATCCACAGTCTTGCCTTACAGTTCTATTTTTTTCTTTCATTGGGCAGCCTTTAGTTTTAACACAAACAGCTACACGTTAACATGCTATGTTGATTGACCAGTCTTACGATAATTCTTTATTCATAACCTTTAGAACGTAAACTTTTGATCTGCTTAAATCTAACTTAAATACAAAACATATTTTTCTTTTCTGTTTAAGATAAACATGTTTTAGGCGGAGTGGTGGTGTAGTGGTTAAAAGTTTTTTCTTACAGCAAGATGGTCTCAGGTTCGATTCCTATTGTTCTCCCCGCACTTGCGTGGGTTTCCTCTGGGTACTTCGGTGTCCTCCCACACTCCAAAAACATGGACATCAGGTTGTTTTATAATTTAAAAAAATGCCCATAGGTGTGAATTTGAGTGTGTGTGGTTGTTTGTCTATGTGTGGCCTTGCGATAAACTGGCAACTTGTCCAGAGTAGACCCCTATGTGTGCTGGGATAGGCTCCAGCAGACCCCCCGTGAGTTAGGGAATAAGCGGGTATAGAAGATGAATGAATTAAATAATAAATAAATGAATATTTCTTGTTTACATTACAAATTACACCTGAGCAATTGGGGGTTAAGGGGCTTGCTGAAAGATCCAAAAGTGGTCATTTGGTGATACTGAGAATCAAAGCCACAATCTTCCAGTCAGCAGTCCAACACCCTAAACACTGAGCTAGCACCTCCCATGTTATTTTACATGATGTGTTTACGTGATGAAAATCTACATGGTCTGCTTTCTTTGCCAGCACTATGTGCTCCATCACTGACCCGTGTACAGAAAGGAAATCCTAACAAGAACTAATTACATGCACTAAACTGTACTAAACTGATAACAGTTGAAGTAGCCACTTTAGAATGAATTATTCGTGATTGTTTTTTCCCCTTAAATGTTTGCATTAATATCAGCGAATGTTTTTCTATGTTGTAGCATTACATTATTCCTTCACTGGAACTAAGAGACTCCAACACTGTTCCAGCATGACAATGAATCTGAGCACAAAACCCTTTAGCCTAACAAGATAAATAAGAATGAATCTGGAATAAAACGTTTGAAATCACAAGAATGAATCTGGAATAAAACGTTTGAAATCACAAGTGTTTGTGATGCTCAGGTGCCAAACGTGTAACTCTAGCTGTAAATGCTTTCTGCTGCCGTCTTAAACAGAGAAGCATAAAATCTTTATTACTTGAACTTTATTCATTAAGTTATAAAACAAAGACCAAGCTGTAACACTGTACCATTTGTTTTTGAAAGTGCTTCTGCAGCACTGGAATTTATTCATTTATTTGTTCATCTTCTATATCTGATTATTCCTGAACTCGGGGTCACAGGGTCTGCTGGAGCCTATCCCAGCACCATAGGGCGAAAGGGAGGGAGTACACCCTGGACAGGTCACCAGTCCATCGCAGAACCACACACACTCACAATCACTCCTACGGGTAATTTAAAGTCACCAATCAACCTAATGCACATGTTTTTGGACTGTGGGAGGAAA
>JAOTQW010000036.1:489342-500299 GCA_026260075.1 Sisor rabdophorus | reverse complement strand
AAAGTAAGAGAACAATTAGTACTCGGGTGAGGGTGCCCTCTGGTGGTTGGGAGGATTTGACGTTACAGCAATGTTTTACGTCGGATGCCCTTCCTGACAGTCAATCAGTATTAAAGCAGACCACCATGCTGCCCCACCAAAATGTATGTTTTACAAATAAAAACGTGAGGCAAGATACTTCTCAAACATAATGTAAACGGAGTGGTGCAATTAACCCATGTTAAATATCCTATTTTCCCTGAAATATTACATTAACACATAAATGTTAATGTAATCAGGTTCAGTGGGTCGAGATCCAGATCTTTGGGTAGTCCAGTCACAAATCTTGTTATGCAGATGCACACACAGAGCAACATGGTCTGGTAGTGTAACTGTCAGTTAGTGCTTACAAGAAGTTAGTTTATTTCCCAAAGGAATGGATTAAACGTGTTTAAGGCTTAAATGCCGATGAAAGTTCCGATTACCAAATTACCATGGAATCACAGAGCAGAATGGTCACAGGGTTAAAAAAGTTCCTGAAGTGGTTTTGCTGCATTCCTTTAAGGCAAACAGCATAAACAGCATTTAGCTTTCAGAATGACACTGACCTGGGGAGGGAGAAGGTGATGTGAAAGTAGTTTATTTTAAAAAAGGCTTTTTTAGTGGTGTTTCATTAGCATTCATTATCTCAAATTGGTAGTTGTTCATTGTAACAATACAGAACAGACACAAACCTATATGCTCATTAGCATTAATTAGTGGGTGGGATTTCAAGATACACTATAAAAACTATTAAATTCTATCATTAGACCATTGTTTTCAAGATGGAAAAACAATAGACAGAACCTCCCAGGTAAAATATGATTTGCTATGCCATATCAGTTGCTATGGCACCCCTACAGCACTGCGTCTTTTATATTTGAAAGAAGGAAGGTTTCTGGGACTTCCTGCTTCTAAAAAAGCTCATGAAAACAACTGCCCCTAGGACACAGTAGGACTCAAAGTGTTCCACTGGACTATAGGTCACGTAATGAGGTGCAGTCCTTGTTTAGATAACAAGCTGACCCCTGTCACCCATCCTCGGTGGGAGATGAACAGGTGGTGTAAGGATCAGATGGCCATCATCCAGGCAAAACAACACATGCTCTTAACACTCACCTTTGCTTCCACCTGACATCTTAAGGGTCAGTTAAAAAATCCCAAAGTGAGGTATTAAAAATGTAACTATGGGTCACCTGGATACCCAGGCAACCTTTTTTTATAGATGTCATTACAACAAACGCAAAATTACATCACAAAGCTGCCCACATGCTTTTTTCTTTTAATTGCAGTTCTGGGTCTTTATCCCAGAAGCTAATTTTACACGCCTCCAAGCAGTGCAAGAACCCTTATAAGACATGGTAACACATTCTTTGGTGGAAAAATGTTTTATAGTGACTTTTTTTCAGTGTTTTCATCTAGCATCTAGATAAACCCTTTAGGTCTGTGTACATATTCCCCTTGTGTGTTCTTACATGTATACGGCACTGCATGTTTCCTCTAAAGTTGAAGAACCCTACAGGTCCTTCAACTAGTGGAATTCCTCAGGACTTGGTATTCATTCATTAATTCAATCTCCTATACCCACTTATTTCCAACTTGGGGTCACGGGGGTCTGCTAGAGCCTATCCCAACGCACATTGGGCGTATACCATGTACAGGTTGCCAGTCCATCACAGGGCCACAGACACATGACCACACACTCACTCTATGGGCAATTTAGTGTTACCAATCAACCTAATACACATGTTTTTGGATTATAGGAGGAAACCGGAGTACCCGGAGGAAACCCACGCACGGGGAGAACATGCAAACTCCGCACAGAAAGTCCCCAAGCCCAGGATTCGAACAGGACCTTCTAAAAAGGTTGCCCTTGCTTTTTCAATTATAAGGACCCCTAAGTGCACTTTGTCCTGTTTTCTCAAATGCTGCTAACCCTCTAGGGCTGGTGTGGGGTGGGCAGTCTCGGTCCTGGAGGGTTGGTGTCCTACAGAGTTTAGCTCCAACTTTGTGTAGATTAGTTGTTTCAATTAGGGTTGGAGCTGAACTTGGGACCCCCAACCCTCCAGAACTGAGACTGGACATCTGGCTATAGAGCATGACGTCACATATTTCCTACTTAACTGTCTAAACTATCTTATTTTGAGTAAACAGAAAGGAACACCTCTCAAAGACGCCTCTCAACACCATGCTATGATTGATAACATTAGGCAGTGCTGCCAAGATAAGTGTCCGGTCCCAAAATGCACTGCGACACTTAATGACGTCACGAAAACGACTACAACAACAAAACAGAGCAGCAGTAACAGTGAAAAGCCTGTTTAGTTCTCTTACGGCAGATAACGTTAATAACGTTTAATTTACATTCGTGTCGCAAATGATTTATGTAATGAAAGATTAGAGTAATGTTTTATAAACCAGGATTTTAAGGTCCAGTGTCAGATTTTAGCTGCACGGCTTTATGACAACACGGGAAGCCAAGCTTGTGTGTAATAACATACTAGCTTAATAGCCCATAGGCTAATGCTGCTAGCATAACATTCTCTATGTGCAGCTAGCATTAGCTACAGAGTGTTAGCCTCGGAGCGGAGCTTTTTGCTACTGCTCACCTCAGCGCGAAGGACGATGGACACCGACAACTTACAGGTACACTGTTCTATTTAAAAAGGCGATGAGCACATCAGTGTTCAGTCTGTGTGTTAGCATTAAGCCATGTCGGTTAGACCTTATGACATTGGACTCTTTTACTTGCTGTCTTAATATATTTCGTTTATGGTTAACTGGGATAGATTTAGGGAAAACCAGGATCAAATTTAAAAAAAGGACCCAAAAGGTGAAATCTGACATATTTTTGACATAAATTTGTGTGATTTTTACGTTGAACGGGTCAGTGTGTTACTTAGTGCTAAGCGAGTCGACTCCGAATCCGATTCCGTGTCGATTCCACATCATGTTCATATAGCAGGAAATATTATTGTTCAGAAAATAAATTCGATTATTCTTAGGTTTTTCAAATCAAATACTGATAAGTAATGATCCCACAATTACATTCTTTTTATCTCCATAACTTTATTTAATTTAAATAAATATATTTAAAATATTACATTAATTCATACATCTTTGATATATGCTCATTCCCTAATTCAAAGTCACAGGGGTTTGTTGGAGCCTATCCCAGCTCTCTGAAAGGCGAAAGGCAGGAGGGGTATACCCTGGGCAGGTCACCAGTCCATCACAGGGCCACATACACTCCCACACTTACTCCTATGGGCAATGTAGACTCACCAAACAAATATTTGTGACCAAGAATAAACCAAGTGTTTACCCAGAGAAAACCCAAGCAAGCACAGAGTGCTCCATAATGAAAGGCCCCTGCCTGGAAATTAAACCTGGAACCTTCTTACTAAGAGGCAGCAGGAAATAAAAACTTAATTAATTAATTCATCTTCTGTATTCGCTTATTACTGAGCTTGGGTTCATAGTAGGCTGCTGGAGCCTATCCCAGCGCATTTGGGGCAAGAGGCAAGGGTACACTTTGGACAAGTCGCCATTCTATCGCAGGCCACACGCACACAACCACACACACTCCCACCTATGGGCAATTTAGAATCACCAATTAACCTAATGCACGTGTTTTTGGACTGTGGGAGGAAACTGAAATTTCCAGAGGAAACCCACCTAAGCATGGGGAGAACATGCAAAAACTGCACAGAAAGACTTCCATGCCTGAGAATCGAACCCAGGACCTTCTTGTTGTGAGGCGATCGTGCTAACCACTTCGTCACTGCGCCACCCCTAACCAAAAACTTGCGTTTCTTAAAGATTTCAGTTTGCATTCGCAGAATTGGCAAACACCCACATGCAGAATGTTTTTTTTAAATATCAGGCAATTGGGCCTTGATCAGGGAGCAAATGTTAACAACTTAGTGGTGCTGAGAATTGAACCCTGATCATTATATTAGCAGCCTAACCTTCCAATTTAAACAGCAGACTATCATAGTCATAGTAGTTTTATAGCTAGTTTTATTCATAAAACGGTAACGTACACTTGTAAATCCTTCACAAACAACAGAAAAAACCCTAAATGTTTGTAACTATTTTTTTATGAATCAATATTCACAAAACTTTGAACGTAACTTAATCCCAGCGTGAAATTTTCTAAAAGTTGACTTAGTAGACCTTTATTATAATATCTACTTTTTCCGTAACTCGGCTGTGGGTGGAGTATTTTACATTACTTATGATTTTGCTACACTGCAGTTTGTACCTATCCCTTAAGCTGTATTGTGATAGGCGGAATGGATATCTGCATTAAATTGCACTGGTGTTTTTTCTCTTATTTTTTTAACATTTGTCAGATTTATATAAGAAATAATTAAACTTTACATATAGCCCAAACAGAGCAATTAAAACAGTTGCATACATAAATAATTCAACTATTTCAGAACAATTAGACTGGTAATGTATAAAGGCTATTTATTCAGTTAAAAAAGGAAACAAACTATTTTGTGGACATTTTTTATCACTTTGACTAGTTGTCTTCATTTTTTAAATCTGAAATTAATATAATATAATCCATTGACACGGAATTAGCACTATTCCTCAGCGTTGAATCATTTCATAGGTACGTTTTTTAGGGAAAGTCTTTAGAAATCATACAGAAAAGACATTAGTTTAAATGAGCATGAAAAGTGCAAATAAACGACATGGAATCGACTCGATTCTTTGCGTTTAGAACCGGGGAATCGACTCCTTTTTGGTGCCTGGATTCAGAATCTACTCATTTTTGGATCCCTTCTGACAGAAGCAGGTATTAGCAATGCTAACTTGGCTAACGGCATTATATCAAGACACGGGGACATTTTACTGGTTTACACGTGACAAAACCAAAAGTAAAGATGTGAAAGGAAACTCGTTTTTCTATCAACGTACGTTAACGCTGATTTTTGTTCACGTTACACGTTTATAAATCTGTTATTATCAATCGGAGGAGGTGAAACGTTTAACTATGACGCTTTGACGTACAGCTTCGGTTAATTCATAAAATATAATTAATTCGATATTTAAAACTCATACTTTCAGTGTGTGATTCGACCTGCCTGGTATATGTGGAGATAAAGAGAAAAAACAACATTTATAATAAATGTTAGTAACTGTTCAGTCTTAGGGTGAGAAAACATCATGACTCAGCCTGAAATACTCCCTGTTAGGCGCGTGCTTCGTAAATTCTTTCTGTCTGTCGCGCTCTCTGTCTGTAGCCCCCCATCCCGTCTCTGAATAGAGCATTTGAGTCAGTAATTATAACGTATGGACCCGGTTTAAGGTATAAAAAAAATACGGCAGTAGTTTTTGTTGTCTTTATTTCCTTGGTCTTACGTTGATGACGTCATCAGGGCAGTTGTGAGGATGTATAGCGTCATTGAAGAAGTCCTGAAATAAAACAAAAAATTAAATGCAGAAATAAAACAAATTCCTCATGTCTGGTCAGGTGTAATTGAAAACCTTTATCACAAATTATTTATTTATGTACTTATTTATTTATGTAATGATAAATAAACCCTGCTAACCCAGCGCAGTCTTTTTATATCACATTTACATGGCCTCCTTTTGCAACCCGGGCGGCACGGTGGCATAGTGGTTCGGTTTTCTCCAGGAACTCTGGTTTTCTCCCAAAGTCCAAGAACATGTGCATTTTGTTGATTGGTAACTCTAAATTGCCCATAGGAGTGTGAGTGTGTGTGTGGTTGTGTGATGGATTGGCGACCTGTCCTGGAATAGGCTTCAGCTGACCCCCGTGACCCCGAGTTTGGGAATAAGTGGGTATAGAAGATGAATGAATGAATAAATGAATAAATCCTTTTGCAATCATAGCTAATTGCAGCATTTTAAATTGCGATTTGATTTTGATTAATTGTTTAGCACTAGTACTCAGTACTAAAATGCCTTTTTGGGCCATTAAGCAAAGCCCTTATCCCTCAACTACTCAGTTGTACAAATAAGATATAAGATATGGGATACTCATCAATTGCATCTGCCAAATGTCAATAGTGTTAATTATTAAAATACACATCGCCACCTAAAGTTGACAAATCAACTTTATTTATCTCTTTATTTCTTGTGAGTGAATAGGATATTTTAGCTAACAAGTGAACATTATGTGCTCAAATTTAGTGTTTTAGAAGCAGGAAATATGAGCAAACATAACAATTTGAGCAAGTTTGGCAAAAGCTCAATTGTAATGGTAATGCGATTGTGTGTGCTGTACATATGCTGTAACTAACAGACATTTAACGTCCCCAGATGAGGATTGGTTCCATCTTGAATCCAGTTACTCTTAAAGATTTCTTCCTACATTATCTCTTTAGTTTTTAGTTTAGCTTGATCATTGAGGACAAACCTACACTTTTGAACTGTTACTGCCTTCTGTGTAAAGCTGCTTAAAGACGTCATGAGTTAAAAGTGCAAAACAAATGAAAATGAACTAAATTGTGTCAGAACATCTCCATAACTGATGCGCATGGCGAGCAAAGACTGCTCGTTCTGATTCAACAGACGAGGGTGTCAGAATACACACAGTGCAGCGTCATTTACAACGTATATTGTACAGCCATGTACAACGGCTGTATAGCCACAGACCAGTCAGGGTGCCCAAGACCGATTCGGTTTACCACCAAAAGTGCTGAAAACAGGCATTTGAGTATGAGGACTGGATTATAAAGCAATAAAAGAAGGTGGTCCGATGAATCCCATTTTCCTTGACATCAATATGCATTGCTTATGCACTACAGGAAGAATAATTGCTTTCATTATCTATTAATTAAATTCAAGTTATAGTCTTAAGTTTGAACTTTGAACCTTTTTTTTTATTTAATTACAATAATACCACATCATTTAGACATATACAACAGGAAGCTGCTGGTTTAGTAATTTGTAATAATTCCAAGCATTATTTATCCTCAGGTGAGCAACACAGACTAGATGAAGCATCCAGGCCAAGGAAAAGCTGAGCGTAGAATTCACCATGAAGTTGTACGTGTTTCAGGTCAATAACGGAAGCATGTTGACCTTCGACACCGAACTAGCGGTGCAAACGTAAGTTCAGGATAAATTGTTTAGTTTACGTGAAATGTTATGTTTACGTGGAATAAGTTCAGTGCTGTAATTTAATTCAGTATTTTTCAACCTTTTTTGAGCCAAGGTACATTTTTTCATTAATAAAAATCACAAGGCACACCACCAATTAAAAATGTTCTAAAATAAAACTCTGTGGCCTATATACAGTCATTCTTATTAAAGGTTCTTGAATAGAAATCAAATAAACACAAAGAAATCGTTTTTTATGATGTTTCATATTTCTTTAACCGCTTCAGGTCCAAGCATTTCATTTACAATGCTTTTGCAGGCGGGAAGTATTAATGACTCTGTCTTTTGATTTAGCTACTAGTTCAGCAATGTGGTAGCTAGCTTTAAGGGCTCTCTCATTTTTTTTCTGACATTCTTTTTATAGGGCGGCGCGGTGGCAGAGTGGTTAGCACGGTCGCCTCACAACAAGAAGGTCCTGGGTTCGAATCCCGGGCACGGGGTCTTTCTGTGCGGAGTTAGTATGTTTTTACCGTACTTGCGTGGGTTTCCTCTGGGTAGGAAGTTTCCCCTGAGTGAGTGTAAGTGCGTGTGGCCCTGCAATGGATTGGCGACCTGTCCAGGGTGTACCCCTGCCTTTTCCCCTATGTGTGCAGGGATAGGCTCCAGCAGACCCCCGTGTTTGAGAATAAGCGGGTATAGAAGATGAATGGATGAATGAATGAATTATTCGCATAAAAGTTTGCCTGGTTCTCTGTGTTCTTTATGCAGGTAAGCAAAATAGTCCGCAGTCAGTTTTGCAGCAAAGGGTGTTTAGTTTGGCGATGGCGAACTCACTTGGGACCATAGCACTGTTGGCTAGCTTTTACCACACACCAAGCACAACGGAGTTGGTGTCATAGCATCTCCTGTGAATGCAAATCCAAATAAAATATAGCTTTTGCCGTATTGCCTCGAGAATTGAGGGAACCGTCTTTTGCTTTTTTTCTTTTGACCTCTATCATACTAGGGCCTTCATCTGGCTCCAAATTCTGTCCAGGGCCCAGTTCAGAGATTACATTTTTTCTTTTTGTAAAAAACTTTATTACTGTCACTCTTGTCTCAAAACACAAGGCAATGTGCTACCTGCTGCCACTTACTGTATGGAAGACTATGACAGGACTATTCTGCCGGTCACTAGCACAGACAATTAACAAACAGACCAAATAGGTGAAATTTAATAATTTCTCACGTACACCTGACAATCTCTCACCGCACAGTAGTCTACCCAGGCACAGTGGTTGAGAAAAACTGATTTAATGTATGCAGTATTAAACCGGTGCTTGTTTTTTTTTTGTAGTGTTTTGGACCTTAAACATGCAATCCAGGCCAAGTACAAGATCGCCACTCAGCATCAGGTGCTGGTGGTTAACGGAGGCGAGTGTATGGTGGCAGAGAGGAGAGTCTGTAGCTATAGCGCAGGGACGGTAAGTAACGTGCTTTCTTTTGATTTGTTTCCCCACTAAACCCCCAAGGTCTGTCCTCTGCTACATACGGTACCTGAGCTTAAAGATGCCCAATGGTACCAGTGGTGCCCAGTGAGATTGTAAACATATTCCCATTCCACCCTAACTTCAAGTCCAAACTAACTCCAGTCTTTCATTTTACACCGCTAACATATAAAAACTCAATTGGCCAAACATTTTTTTTTAAAGTTCAGATGAAATGGTCGTAATCTTTTCTCTTTCTTTTTTTGTCCCAGGACACAAATCCCATCTTTCTGTTTAACAAGGAAATGATCCTGTGTGACCGTGCACCAACCATCCCCAAGACCACCTTCTCAATCGAGAATGAAATGGAGATGAAGGTGGAGGAGTCGCTCATGATGCCAGCCGTGTTTCACACCGTCGCCTCACGGACGCAGCTGGCTGTGGTACATATTAAGGGCCAAAGAAAGAAAACTTTTTTTTTTTTATCTTTGTTTTATTTTTAATGTTGGGTTTATTTATTATTTATTTTTTGTCCTTCAAGGAAATGTTTGAAATTGCCAAGAAGCTGTGCTCCTTTTGTGAACGTCTGGTGCATGACGAACACCTTCAGCACCAGGGCTGGGCCGCCATCATGGCCAATCTGGATGACTGCACCACCTCATATCAGAAGCTGCTCTCCAAATTTGACATGGCCTACACAAATTACCAACAGGATTTTGAAGACATCAAACTAAAGCTAACAAAGTGAGTAGCGCTGCAGCATGTACAGCTTTACCAACTTTTACTTTCTTTAACCTTTTTTTGTCACGTTTATCTTTAGGCTCGGCACGGCTGTCTCTGTCATGGCTAAGATCCCCCTTCTGGAGTGCCTGACTCGCCACAGCTACAGAGAAAGCCTGGAGAAATCCTCCTCCACACATCCCAAAACAGAAAACGAGTCAAACAACGAAGCTCAAAGGTCTCCCCAGTTAGCTATCTTGAGTCCTACAGAGGTCCAGAAATCTCCCTCTTCAGGAGAATCTGTGTCTCCGGACAGAGGCAGCAGTGCCTGTTACCTGCAGGAGGTGCTGGAGAGAGAAAAGGCGCAGGGGGAGACGGAAAAAACAGACGGGCCAACATTTAATGTCACGCTTCTGGACTGGATCAATGTACAGGATCGTCCCAATGATGTGGAGGCTGTAGTGAGGAAGTGCTTCGACTCAATCAACCGAGTAAGCGCCAAATTATCAATAAAGAAACCGAAGTCAAGAGTTCAGTTTAAATTGGGATTTCGTGTAATTAAAGCCAGGTCGTGGTGTCAGTTAAATTTTTTGCGGGTAATTTTTTAAATGTTGCAGGAGCTTCTTTGTAATTTTATTTCCAGTCAGTTCAGCTATGTCAAGATTTTCTTAAATACTTGGAGATACAAACTAAGGCGTGAATTTCAGTTCCGGTCCTGAGCCTAAATAAAATCTAGCATGTGCTTTTTGAAGCACTTTTGAAGCACCTTATGCCTGTAAGTTTATGTTGGTTGTTGTCTGGAGTTAACATGCGCTCTTAACTTCGTAGCTTGATCCGCGTATTATTCAACCGTTTCTCCTTGAGTGCCGGGACACTATAACCAAACTGGATAATCAAAACATGAAGGCTATTAAGGGGCTTGAAGACCGATTGTACGCGCTCGATCAAATGATCGCCAGTTGCAAAAAGCTAGTGAACGAACAGAAGGAGCTTGCTCAGGTACGTCTTTTGGATTTTTATTTATTTTAAATTATTTGTTAGACCTTTGGAAAGCTTTTGCCTTTAAACCAGGTTATATTTCTGCATCTGAATTTTTTTTGCAGGGATTTTTAGCCAATCAGATGAGGGCTGAAAACCTGAAGGACAACTCTGTGCTGCCTGACCTGTGTCTGAGTCATGCCAATCAACTGATGATTATGCTAACCAACCATAGGAAGCTGCTGGACATTAAGCAGAAGTGCACAACTGCCAAACAGGAATTGGCCAACAACCTACAAGTCCGTCTCAAGTAAGAACAGCCATAAATACTTTTGCATTGAAGATATTTGAATTCCTGTATAGACAAAGTAACCTCGTTAGGAACATATGTAAAAACATTTTTTTAAGCACATTGTCTTGTCTTGATTACAGATGGTGCTGCTACGTGATGCTGCATGCGGATCAGAATGGCGAGAAGCTCCAAGCGCTGCTACGCCTTCTGACTGAGCTGCTGGAGCGAGTGCGTGTAGTGGAGGCCCTTAGTACCGTTCCGCAGATATACTGCCTCGCCGTAGTCGAAGTTGTGCGCCGGAAAATGTTTATTAAACACTACAGAGAGGTGAGGCAATGAGTAGCATAATGTCTTTTTGGTCTTCATTATAAAGTGTCCCATTCACCATTCAGGTTGGGCG
>JAOTQW010000036.1:466065-479546 GCA_026260075.1 Sisor rabdophorus | reverse complement strand
ATGTATATGTGTTTTATTACTACCTGAAAATTCTGACTGCCAAAACTTAAATGGAATAATCTATACAATGTAATTTTAGCAAATAATAATTACTTTTTCTTTATAATGAACCTGTTAGCCACTTAACTGAGATTGACAGACCACATTAATTTAGTTAAAGGGAATCTGTATTGATTTGACGGCCTTCACTTGATATATTATTAATTCATTCGGTACAATTTATTGGTCGTTCGCATTTTAAAAAAGGGTTTAATTAATTTATTAATATTCAAAAACTTGTTACATTTCTTTTCATTTTAAGCTAGATTCATGTTATTTCTTTATGTACAAGTTTGGTTTTATTATATAAAAAAACACGTGCCCACTGGAGTGTTCAGGGTTTTTTCCTAACCTAATGTTTTTCGCCATGGTTGCAGCAGCTGGAGTTACGAGGCGGCCCTGGGTCCTGGGGAAAGTAATGGAGAAAGAATACTGTCAGGCAAAAAAGGTAAAATCATAACATTAGTTTTTTTTTTATAATTTCCTAACAGCTGTAATTCACACACACATTGGACACATTGGCGGTAAAAGAAAAAAAAGTCTTAGAAAGGTGTTAAGTACATTCTGAATTGCAGCATAAGTAAAAGCACTATAATTAACAGCAATTATGTCTTTTTAATTGTGTGTGTGTGTGTGTGTGTGTGTGTGTGTGTGTGTGTGTGCGCGCATGCATGCATGTGTGGGGTTTCTTTTTTTCATCCCTAGGCTCAAAATCGCTTCAAAGTTCCTCTGGGCACCAAATTCTACAGAGTAAAAGCCGTGCCATGGAATAAGAAGGTGTAGAATTCTAAACGAAAGCAAAAAGAAGCTGGAATGTTTATATTCCTTTTATTTTGCGGACATCTTATGAGGGTCACTCAAAATTGTTATCACAGGAAAGAACTATTATTATCATTATTATTATTTTCCTCTCTTTATTTAGAGGTTTGTAAATGTGGACCAAATTATTATGACTTGAATAGTCTAATATGAAGAAAAAAAGTCTATTTGGAGGATTATATATTATTAGTTGGTTATAATGATCAATATTCTTCCTAATCTTATTTTGCCCTATCATGACATCATGAAATGACATTATGCTCACTATAAAATAAAAACCACTTACTTATTGTATATGTTTGAACAAATGTTCCAGCATGCACATGCAGATATTTCTTTCAACTCTGGACATGTCTTGATGGGACGTAGAGAGAAAAAAAGCCACAAAGCGACACTTCGAAATAATAAAATAACTCGATCCAAACGGGAAGCAGTTGCGCTGGCGGAAAAATGAGCGCCAAAACGAAAATAATTAGCAGCACATAATATCTTCCCACTGTTAGAGAACGTCAACGTGTAGAAAAGGATATACTTTCCGTCGGTTCATGTGTGTTCTGACTATGAATCATGGCATTGTATATTATCCATTCAATTGCACAAATTGATAAAGATACAAACAAACAAAAAAGACTGTATTGTAAAAGAGTTTTCAAACAATAAAGGTTTGATCCCACTTCCACCCTGTAGCTGCTCGGTTTCAAATTAATTTATAAATAATTTATTAAATCCATGACAGATTTCTGCTCTGTGGTCTGGAATAAAAACATTGATTATAATACAGGCTGCTCTCATGTTCGAAGTGCCTTCAGATATTTATGTTAATCAATTATTTATAATGAGCTTTAAACTCTTCTATGAAATAAGAAAGCCAACCTTTAATCCTAATTTTTGTATTTGATAAAGGCGGAATATCTAAATAACCAGTAAATGATTGTCTTTGTGATTTATTTTCAGAACCGTGCCTTATTGGGTTATTTTTTTAATAATACCATTCAGTCCCTAATATTCTCCATTGTTTATTGTGGTCCGATATCTGCTTAAATTTTTCTGAATACTTTTAAACTAGTGTTAATTATATAAATATGAGTATATAATTTTCTTCTTGTCAACTTAAAAATAGTAGCTCATAAATATGACTTTAAACCTTGATGTTAACACCAGTTGTTTAGTTTGTCATCTAATTTTTCACTTGGTCACCAATTTATCTGAACATAACTATAAAAAAGAATCTTAATAGTTATGTCTATGTTTTAAGAATTATTATTTTCTGTAGCTTTAATTAAGGACTACTTGCTTTTTATTGTGAAATTTTATCTTATTTCGGAAGTGATATTAGTCCTTATATCACATTCATTTTGCAGTGTATTTTATATTTAAGTCACTAGTTTTATTTTTTATTAAGATTTCAGGACTTAGAAATCAAGTATCGACTTAGAGTATCTTGTCCTGTTTAAATTCATTAATGAATGTGAATTAAATAATTTGACTTGATTTTATTTTTCCAAAATTTCAGAATATAATATTCTGATGTTTTTGACTCTTTTTTAACAGAGACGTTCAACTCATTTTTAACCCCCTAATAATTTGACAGTGTAGAGAAAAAAGCAGGGTGCAGCTTGACCTTCGGCAGCGATAAACCCACATTGACACTGGAGACCATTTCCATAAAATCTACACAACACCCTGTAACATTGCTATTACTATAGAAACATTAAATTTAACCCTGCCCAAGCATTGGTGGACTTGGCTGTGGTAAGGCTTTCAGTCAAAAACTTTATTTGTGTCACCACTGCCACAACCAGTTCTACCAATTAGAACTAGCGCATGGTTCTGGTTCAGCATCACATGTGGTTTAAATATAGAAATGTTTTAACTTACATATAGCTGGGGAATATGTTACAGTGCAACAACAGGCGGCTGTATTTGTGCTGTCATCGTTATTAGACACTAAGTTGTATTTTTTATTTCTCCTGCCAATATGTGCATGCTGTTGTATTTATAGAGGGTGTGTTGACTGTTTGACTCGCTTTACTTCGACGGGTATTTCAGCAGCAGCTTGTGGTGATGTAATGTCATTGTAAAAATAAAAAAAGCTTAGACATCAATTAAATTACGTATCTGAATCGTTTAAAAATTTTGTCTCATGCTACAGTTAGGGTTGGTAATCCTGTGGGAGAATTGCACTTATACAGGTGACTTGCATGCAGCTAATGTGTCACATACTTATCGACAATGCAGGAATCAAAAACAAAGATCCTAAAACTTGAGCTCATCAGTAAAAATTTATTTGGTATTCGAGGCTAATTTCAACGGTGAAAATCTGTATTGTGATACGAATTCTGTTCTGTAGGACACAATGTAAATGCGCATAAATGTTAAAACATTTTGAAAGATTGCACAGATTTTAAATGTAATGTTTGTTTAAATGTGTAAACTTGTTTTAGTCATGTCTGCAAACACATTTGTCTGCGATGTTGTAAAAAAAGTTTTTAGCTATGTAAACTTGGAAGTAATTCGTGCAATTTGTGATTGGTTAAAATCCTCTCTAAATATAACTTCCTTTTACTTTTTGATTGATTGTTTCTATAGTAACTGCTTGATCTTACGTCATATGGAGTACTTTAGGGGAACCAGTTGCATTGAGGGTGTCTCCAGTGTCAGCGGTTTAAGATGTGTGTTTAATTAGTAAATGCAGGGTATAAAACAGGAGTAAAACCCTGCTCCGGAAGTGGTAGTGCAGTGGTTAGTCAGACTGTCAGGCCTCTGAGCAAGGTTCTCAATCCCCATTTGCTCAGTTGTATAAATGAAATAAATTTAAGTTGCTCTGAATAAGGTTGTCTGCCAAGTGCTGTAGATGTAAATATAAAACCAAATGAGATGTAGAAGTAAACCAAAAATGCGCCAATTATTTTATGAAAAAATGCAGAAGGTGGACCTGGAAACCTTTTTCTGTACTTGTTTTTGGACTGTGGGAGGGAACCAAAGAACCCCAAGAAAATCCACACAAGTGCAAGGGGACATGCAAACTCTGCATAGAAAGATTCCTTGCCCCGGAATCGAACCTGGGACCTTCTTGTTGTAAGGCGACCGTGCTAGCCTCTACGCCCTTTAAAAGAATATCAGAAAGTTTACTGTGCCAGTAAATACTCTTTCCACCGGAAGTGGTTTCTTAGGGCTGAAGGTGTTGGAATGGTGTTTAACCCTCAACTGCTCATATGGCTTAAAAAAAATAATAATGACATCAGCCACATGCCAAAAACGTAAATTAACTGGAATTAGCATGAAACATACAGACTGTGGAGATTAAATGTATACATTAAATATCTGGATGTTTTTCCTGGAGGGATTAAAATGTTCACAATAAGTTATTTCCCCCCCGTTCGTTCCTAATTACATGCAAATGTTGCCGCTTCTCCGATCACAAGTACTTGTTTACATAAGTTCTCTAATCATCAGCTATTGATGCTCTCAGGTTGCTGGCACTTGCTTGCTCGGCAAAAACAGACGATTTCTTGAGGAATTACGCCGCTATTGTGCCGAAATTACCTAATGAATATCAAACTAAAGTAAACATCAAAAATCAACTGGATCCACGTCTAACAAGTTCTGTCTAAAATTCAACTCTGGCATGACAGTAAGTTAATGCGTTTGAGGGACTCAGGATCAAGTTCCATGTGCCAGACAAACTTTGCCTCCTTCTGACTTTTTTTTTTTTTTTTTATTTCTCTAGTGATGCTGTGTTTGGGCACCACATGGAGGCAGTAGACATTAAAAGGGTTCTCTTTGATGGCACTGCCCTCGCAGAGGAGCGCATCACACCGGCATCACTTTCCCAGATCTCAGCAGGGAGCCTAGCAGCTCCACTGCCGCGCGTTCGGTACCATGTGGGTCTTTAGGGGTGTTTTCGGCAATGTTTTGTCTTATTTTCTCCATTCAGCATAAGTCGGCTGTCACATTTGGATGCCGTTTGCTTTTTTTTGTGATAAATTTGCTGGTGCAATTTTTCGGATTTCGGCACAGGCCTGACACAGTTAAATATGCGATGCTGAGGTTGCTGGCGAAGCCGGAGCATGTGCAATGGACAGGCCCCGCGAGTGTAAATGTTTACGGCCTCCCGCTGTGCCTCTGGGATGTCGAGACGATGGGCAACAGCACGTTTAATTTTTTCCCCAAGTGGTATTTATGTCACCAGATCCAAAAATGTGTCATTTCTTATTTTAGTGACATGGAATTAAAAATAATTTTGATTTTATTCCACTTTGACCCAATGTCTGTACTGAATTAGGTAAACACCACACCGACAAATCCAGTGAAACTCAACCTTTTTACACAGTTTTCTGAGAAAATTGTTCAAGTTTATTTGATTTCATTCGTTATATAATGCCACATTTATGTTCTACTTGTACACTGTGTAAGCTTGTAAATTTGCTGTCTTATTAAAAATACTCAACACACAGCCATTTATGTCTAAACCCCTTGGCAACAAAAGTGAGCACACCCCTAAGAGGAAATTACCAAATTGGGTCCAAAATGTCAATATTTTGCATAGCACTGCCTTAACCCTCTTGGACATGGAGTTCACCACAGCTTTACAGTTTTGCCACTGGAATCCTTTTCCATGCCTCTTCCATGCCCAGTGCCAGCAGCAGCCATGCAGCTCCAGACGATTACACTCCCACCACTATGCTTGACCGTAGGCAAGACACATTTGTCTTTGTACTCACCATACACGCTTGACACCATCTGAAACAAACAAGTTTATCTTGGTTTCATCAGACCACAGGTCCCATGGTCCCAGTAATCCTTGTCCTTAGCCTGCTTTTCTTCAGCAAGCTGTTTGAGTTCTTTCTTATGCATCATTTTTACAAAGGCTTACTTTTGGGATGACAGTCATGCAGACTAGTTTGATGTAGTGTGCTGCGTATGGTCTGAACACTGACAGACTGACCTCCCATTCCTTCAACCTCAGCAGCAATACTGGCAGCACTCAAACTTCCATTTCTTATAGACAACTTCTGGATATGACGCTGAGCATGTGCACTCAAATTCTTTAGTCGACCCTGGTGAGGCCTGTTCTGAGTGCAACCTGTCCTGTTAAATCACTGTATGGTCTTGATCACTGTGCTGCAGCTCAGTTCCAGCGTCTTGGCAATCTTCTTGTAGCCTAGGCCATTTTTACATGGAGCAAGAATTCTTTTTTTTTCTGATTCCCAAAGAGTTCTTTGCCAGGAGGTGCCATCTTAAACTTCCATTGAAAGTGAGCACAATAACACCAAATGTAACACACCTGCTCCCCAGTCACACCTGAGACCTTGTAACACTAACGCATTTCATGACAACAGGGATGGAAAATGGCTACTTGGTTCCAAATTAGACATTTCCTACTAGGTGTGTACTCCCTTTTTTTGTTTTTACCAGGGGTTTAGACATAATGGCTTTTTTTGATAAGACAGCAAATTTACACTGTTACAGCTGTACAGTCACTATTTCAAATAGTTTTTCAGTTGAGTTTCATTTTTCTGGTGTTTTCAGATAAAAAGATTATTTATATATATCTTATATTGCTAGTCTTTAATGAATTAATATTTGATTTTACCTTTAACAAATTTTTTGACATGAAATACTGAAACCCTCAAAGGAGCATGGTGAAATTCTAAACTCAAAATTGTTTTTCTTTTCTTTTTCTTTTTTTTTTGGTAAATTGACTTAAGTTTCACTTAATAAATAACTAAACTGACTAACAGACATAATGCAGTACACCACAATTTATCATCTCCAGGTGTCACTCAAATGCAAATAGTGCAGTTGTTGACATTTGCCTTATTTGAATTTGGAGTACTTATTTAAACATACACAAATAAAATTTTATTTTTTAATTCCTAGTTGATTTATTTGACCTTATAATTTAACTTTACTTGACTACCCAGATTTACAGGCAAATCTAGTAAAATAAATGTCCTCTCCACTTTGTGTTTTCGTTAATAAAAGCTTCTTTTAGCAAAAAATATACTTTTAGTCAGTGTTAAAATTCGTGTCCACTTATTTCACATTTTAGCTAATATATTTTGTTTAAAATTCTCAATCAATAGCTACCTTTTTTATTATGGATATTCAGTCAACCATTCATCTCGCCTGGTTTTACCTCTTTTGGAAAAAAAAAATTTAAATAAGGGTGAAAACACAGAGTTAATTCTCATCACTAAAATTGATGACTTCCTTCTAGTTAAAGATTCCTTCTAGTTCTATTAGTTCACATTTCACTAATCGGATAGAAAAAAACCACCACCATAGAATTGTTCCAGTTTAATAAAAAAAATTTTAATTTAATGTTACGGTTGGCGCTGTGGCTTGCCTCCCAAAAAAACATGTACTTTAGGTTGATTGGTGAGTCTAAATTGCCCATAGGAGTAAGTGTGTGTGGTTATTCATATGTGGCCCTTCAATAGACTGGCAACCTGACCTGTACCCCTGCCTTTTACCCTGTGTGCACTTGGGTAGGCTCCAGCGAGTCCTGTGATCCGAGTTAGGGAATAAGCGGGTATAGAAGATAAATAAATGAATAAATAAAAACAACTTAACAAGCAAATGAGCATGCCAAAATATTGTTTAGAGTAAAATTACTTTCTTTACTTTAAGTGGAAAAACTCACTTTTTTGCACAGGCAAAATACAGATTTGAGGTGGGATATGCAGAAATGGTTGCTCGGTGGTGACAGTGTTTAAACATGCTGATTGGAAGGTGATGGGTTAAATTCTCACGTGTACAAAGCGTTGACTGCTACCAACTCTATAAGCTGGATTGAAAATTGAGATAAGTATATAAGTGGCTCTGAATAAAGGTGTCTGGAATGTAACAGAAATGGGATGATTTTTGGACTATAATGTGTTCATTGAATACCGGATTAAATTCCTGTGATTCTGCTTAGGGAGCCAGGCTGAATCTAAATAAATAGTGTTTATTTGAATAACGTTAATGTGCTGTCAGATCCTGACATATTGGTGCGTCAGGAAATCGAAGACGTTCAGTTTAACCGTCTGGATTGTGAAGTGAGATCAAACAATGGTGCGGTAAAAGCCGCTGTTCTGGCTAATAATCTAGTTTATTTGTCGCCGGTCTCTTAGCTGAGCGATGTATCTGAGCTTGGAATTACAGTGCCAATTTGTTTATTCAGCAGGTAAAATCCCACATGCTGTTTGCATGATTTTTTTTTAATTGGGAAGCTCTCTGCTGATAGTCACACTAGGTTAACATGCTCTTACTATTTCTCTAGTAACGGCTTCAGCACAGATTCCAACTCCTCACGCTGCCCATTAATGACTGCTTAGCTAGCTACAGGAGAGCTGTAGCTTAACTCCAAAGAGATGTAATTACACCAACCTGTTTCCCTAATGTCGTTCCACAAAACCCAAATTAAAATTTTTTTTCCACAGTTCAAAAATATGTACATTAGGTTGATTGGCCACCTGTTTAGAGTGTACCCTTCCGACCTTACCTGCCTTAGAGAGCTGGTATAGGCTCCAGAAGACCCCTGTGACAACGAATTAGGGACTAAGGTATAGAAGATGAAATAATGAATGAATGAGAATAGTACATGGTTAAATCACTTTTTGCTGGAACCTGACCGTCAGATCCTTCCCACCTTTTGCTAAAGGTTGTCACGGTTTATCAGATGATGTTTGTCGATTGTTTGTATAATAACACCACGTTTTCTCATTCCAATCCAGTCTCTGTAGAACACTCTCCTACTTCTCTTTGGGTTTGCACCTGTTTTGCAATAAGTTGCGGTTTCTTCTATTTTGCTCTGTTTCTACAGTACGCTTAGGTGGATTCCACCCCCACCCACACCAGCCAGATTTATTGTTGGACTGGCTAGGGTTAGTTAAGATGTAACCCAAACCATTATTATTGAAACTTAAAATATTGACAAGAACACCAGACACCAGTCAATGTAGGTAACAAGTAGATAATACTTATGGAAGAATACCATGTATATAGCATCAAATTATACATTTGGTCAATAGTCACATATTGGATTAAACACCAACTCAAATACCATTTATCAATATGCATTTATATAAAGTTTTAACAACACAGCAAAAAAAAATGTGTGTGTGTGTGTATTTGTATTTGTGTGGCACTTGGTGGGAGCCAAACTGACAGACCGTCGGACACGGCGTGATATTTGCTTCCATGGAGGAAAATGGAATCTGTATTCACGCCATGACAGTTGTTGCAGTCGCCAAAATCTCCCAGGCAGAAAGGCCTTTGCATTTGGGCGACAACCAAAATAGGTGATTTAAAAAATTGGTTTGGTTTTTTTATTTTATTTCTGTTGATTTGACTGTGGAGATGATGTTTAAAATGGAAATAGTGTTCGAGAGAGTGATTCTAATTGTCCTAACCATCTTACTTCCTCAGGCAAAAATTAAAACAGTGTAACAGTGGTATTAGAAGTGGTGTTCGTATCAGTTGGTGTTGCTATTTGAGTTAGTGGTACTGATGGCATTGGCATTTGTGTTGATGTGAGGAATATGACTGCTAATTGAAAGATCAGGGTTTGATTCCCAGCACCACCAAGTTGCCATTGCCCAGCCCGTAAGCAAGCCCTTTAACCACCAATTGCTAATTTGTATAAAATAAAATGTAGGTTACTCTGAATAAGATTATTTGTCAAATGCTGTAAATGTAATGTAAATGATGGTGTTAGCGATAGTAATAAACTTAGTGTTTGTGAGGTTGTTGATCATAGTGTTTGGTAGGGTGTTAATCTGTTAGTGTTGATCCTGGTGTTAGTGAGGGTGTTGTTTTTAATGTGAGTGAGGATGTTGATTTTGGTGTGAGGTTTTTAATCTTGGTAAAGTTGGTGTTTGTGAGGGTGTTGAACTTCATGTGAGAAATGTTGTTGACTTGGTGTTAGTAATAGTGTGGATCTTGCTGCTAGTAAGGGTGTTGATCATTAGAGAGGGGGTTGGTTTTTGTTAGGTAAAGATTTTGGTGTTGATAGTGATGGTGTTAGTAATTCTGTTCGTGTTGGTGAGGGTGTTGTTAGTTGTGTAGGAGTAAGTGAAGGTGTTGGTAAAGGCATTAGTAAGGGTATTGGTGTTAGTTAGGGTATTTTTGTTAGTAAGAGTGTAGGATCTAGTTTTGGTGTTAGTAATGGTGTTAGTGAGGGTGTAGGAGTTGGTGTGATGTGTTAGTGACCATCTTGGTGTGAGAGTGTAGAAGCTAGTGATAGTGTTGGTGTTAGTGAAGGTGATTGTGTTAATGTTAGTGATGGTTCTGGTAGTGATGCTGTTGTAGTGATGGTGTTAGTGATAGTGATGGTGTTATTGATAATTTTGGTGTTCGTGAAGGTGTTCGTGTAATTGTTAGTCATGGTGTCAGTGTTAGTAAGGGTGTCTGTGATTTTGTTATTGTTAGTTGTTTGTTAGTACTTGTTAATTGGTGTTGGTGTTAGTGATGGTGTTGTTAGTAATGATTTTGTTAGTGATGGTGTGAGTGATGGTGTTGTAGTGATGGGAAGGGGTGGCCTAGTTGTTAGTGTTGGACTGATACCAGAAAGACGGGTTGATTGTGTTAGTGATGGTGTTGGTGTTAGTGATGGTATTAATGTTAGTGATAGTGTTGGTGTTAGTGATAGTTGGCTAGTAACTGTGCTTTTGTAAGTGCGAATGGAAAAGTTAATGTAATTGATAGTGTTAGTGAGAGTGTAGGTGTTAGTAATGGTGTTGGTGTTGGTAGTCATGGTGTCAGTGCTTGTGATGGTGTTTGTGTTAGTGATAATGTTGGAGTTAGTTTTGGTAGTGATGGTGTTGGTGCTTGAGGTGCTTGGTGATGGTGTTAGTTGTGGTAGTGGTAATGTTGGTGTTTGTACTTGAGATGGTGTTTGTGTTAGTAGTAGTATTAATGGTGTGCATGGTAGTGGTGGTGTTAGTGTTGGTAGTAATGGTTTTTGTAGAAGTGTGGTTTTAATAATAATGTTAGTAATGGTTTTCTGTTAGTGATAGTCGTGATAATGTTGTTGTTAGTGTTGGTAGTGATGGTGTTCATGTTAGTGATGGTGTTAGTAGTGATAGTGTTAGTGATGGTGTTAGTGGTAGTGACACCGGTCTTTGATGAGCTCTACAGCTTTTGGAGATGACCCTCTTTATTCCACGCACACTCCCATTATGGCTTTGTTGGGAAGCTTGTTCACCTGCTGATAACATACACTGGTGGATTGAGGAGCAGCGATCCAGAGCCTGCTGCCAGAGTCACTCACGTCTCATTGTACAGCGCGAAGAGAAGAATGGTCCTGTTTATGCAGCACAGGGAGGTGGAGGGCCGAAATATGCAAAATGTTACACCGAAAATCAAACTCGGGCAGAGCTATGACATCGCAGCTCGTGTGCCAGCTTTATTTTTAGCTGCCAGATATACAGTTTCCCATCAGGTTTCCTTTTTTCACATTTTCTTAAATAAACCAGAAGCAGCAGCAGCAGCTTTCCAAGAAAAATGAGTCCAACATTTAAAGTAAAGAAAGAGCAAAAAATAACAAATAAAATCAGTGTTTATAATCATCGGTAGTATTAGTAATAAATAATTTTATCATCATTAATTTCTTACAACATATCTGTGTGTGTTAATTGCTTTGGTGTCATCTTTGCGAAGGATTAAACAGATATAAACAGATACGTGAAATAAGTGATCGCTAAACTTTTTAAATGAACAGCAAAATTCCTCTATAATTTATTTTTATGTTACTTATAAACTGATAATAGACTGTCTGTCTATCTGTCTGTTTGTTTGTCTGCTGTCTGTCTGTCTGTCTTTTAAGCTTATTTCCTAACTTGGGGTCACCGGGGTCTGCTGGAACTTATCCCAGCGGACACATAGAGCGAGAGGCAGAGGTGACACCCTGGACAGGTCGCCAGTCTATTGCAGGGATAGACAAACAACCATACACACTCAGATTCACTCCTATAGGCAAGTTAGAATCACCAATTAACCTAATGTACATGTTTCTGGACTGCAAAAGGAAACTAGAGTACCCGGAGTAAACCCAGGCAGGCGCTGGGAAAACATGCAAACTCCGCACAGAAAGGCTTGGAAATCAAACCCATGACTCTTGCTGTTGGGCGAATGTTCTAACCATTGCACCATGGCGCTGCCCTTCATGCATTAAATTCTTTCTTTTTTTCTTTGTCTATATGTCTGTCTGCCTGTCTATCTATCCATTTATCTATCTATCTTATCTACATTTACTGTCACAGCATTACATAGACCTCCTTATCCTTAGTGACTTACAGTTACCCTATTTATTCACTTAAGCAGTTAAGGTTAACGGCCATGCTCAGAGGCCCAACTGGGGTAACTTGTTGGTGCTGAGAAGAGAAACCTGTTCTTCCTATCAGCAGCCAACACTTTAACCACTGCATTACCACGTTCCCTTTTTATCAGTCTGTCCATCTAACATAGGAAAGCTTAAAAAAACATTTCTTTATTTTAGTTTTTTAAAGCGATTAGAAGCTTTGCTGCTTCTTTATTCAGCCTTGGATATTTTTTGTTCTGTTTTTAATTACAGAAACAAGTATATAACTACCTGACTGCTTTTCTGCTATAAGCTCAGTACTGCATCACTGATGCACCAAATGTGTGTGTGTGCGTGTAAGAGGAAGAGAGAGAGAGAGAGAGAGAGAGAGAGGGGCTGTTGATGGCAGCTGTCAGTGGTTTGGAAGGAGAAGCGGACAGATTGTGCGTTGTGTTGGTACCGCCAGTTCGCCACCTGGCACACTCTTCCTTGTTAGAAGTTCTTACTGTTTCTGCTCTGATTTGGAGAGGCGGAGATCTGCGCTCTAGTGACTTTCCATCACCGTTAACAGCCACTCGGCACACCACTTTAGACAATAACTCATGTCTTGCTGCTTCTTATGGCGAGCACTCTGACGATCCTCGTACCCCTGTCCTGCTCGGCTTATTTGCGTTGGCGTAGCATGCGAGCCGGCAAGTCGAAAAGCTGCGATCTTTGTAAAGATGCTAATCGGCAGGGACTGCGCTGATTGATAGCTAGATAGCGCTAATACTTCTCTAGCGCACTGGCACTCCCTCCTAATTAGTTAGTCATTCTCGTCATCGCACCCAGAATGTGTCACTTCACAATTTAGCCCTGCGACGCATATGCACAGTTTACACCGCCTATTGAAGCATGCTAATACCGTGCCATGCGGTGAAGTGACGCTCCCTGTCTGTGTACAGTCCTAAAGACAAATTTTAGTAAGAGAATGCGATCAACAGTATGTAATACAACTAAATTAATTGTATATAAAATTAAATGTAAAATAAACAGCTAGAAAAGCGTATCCGACAATTAATTTACAAACATCTTTATTTAGATTTTAAGTCACATCAGTAATCATGTGTTAGCCGCATTGATGCTAATTCTTGCGTGGATGCATTTTTATTGGGTCATTTTGAAACACACACACACAGTACTCATAAGTAGAAAGTTTCTTACAGAAGGTACAAAAGTTGCTCTGTGAGTAGTGGCATCTCTGTGCCACCCGGCGCTGGGGTGATAGTGCTGAAAGTTCTGTTACACACACACACACACACACACACACACACACACACACACACACACACAC
>JAOTQW010000036.1:405272-421258 GCA_026260075.1 Sisor rabdophorus | reverse complement strand
CCTTCTTGTTGTGAGGCGACGGTGCTAACCACTGCGCCACCGCGCCGCCCATGAAAGCTATTCTAATTGAGAATTCATTAAAAGTCAAGGTGAAGAAAATCATAAATAAAGTTTAACTTTTAGGGGATGTCTTGTAAGATCTGGAGTATATGGAAGATATTTCTGTCAAGAAGTAAGACAACTGATTGGTGTCAACAAACAAAATATGTTTTAAGTCATATTTCATTTTTATTGCTCCTTCCCTAAATATTTTTTTATTTGTTTCACATTGAATATAAAATGTTGCAATTTTTTTATTAGAGGGGACAAAGATCCTGACCTTATTGTATGCTGCCATATTGTCCAGGGGTGTAAGACTCTTGATAGGTCATTGTAGAAGTACAAGATAAGCTAAGATGTTGACCAAGTCACCTAGCAACTTCAGGGATAGCGTCACAAATAGAAAGCAACTATCCACCTCTCGAGTCTTTCTGACTACAGTAGCAGCTCTTAAATTTACAAGAGTTTTTTGGGTGGTTTGGCGGAAGAACATGGTCATAAGTACGAAAAAGGTAAACTAAAATACACTTTGTAAATAAACGATAAAAAGACGCTGTTACACAGTAAGTGCAGCGAGTTTAAAACCTGGCATTAAGAGGAACTAGAGGAGGTGTGGTGTGAAATGATTTAAACACCTACACAGCAAGAACCCATGTTCAGTGGGCAGAGAGAGAGAGAGAGAGAGAGAAAGAGAGAGAGTGAGCAGGTACTGTACAAAGCGCGTGCATGAATAAAACAGTGTTAGCTTAGCGTCATCTGTGGACGTCTGCCTCCAAGTGTCTGTATGCATTTTAAGTACATTGGCTGGTGGCGTTTCAGGCCAAGTGGATCTTTCTTTTCGAACACCGTACGCTTGCTGTAGCTGTGTATCGTTTTACCGACGTGTCACAGAGTGTAATAGGTGTATCTGCTGATAGGCCAATTTTTCAATTGATCCAAGACTGATAATAAATAATTTTAAATATTTTTACTTAATTAAATCAAATTCTTTGTATTTTTTTAAAATGAACTAATAGTGAAAACCGTTCTGTGTTTCCCTGCTTTCCTTACCACATAAATAAAAAATTGTGTGACACCAAGCCAAGATGAGGTCTATCAACTTGTATAATTGACCCTGTGGCGTCACCCACATTTTTTCTTTAGTCGTGGAAAAAAGGAAAGACACAAATATGTAGTGTTTTTTAAACACTTTTCTTAGTTTTTTTAAACTATAACTCTAAAACATGGAAACAGTCATACTGATGTTAAACATGGGTAAATATCACAGAGAAATTATTTGAGGAATCTCGGCATTAAAAAATAAAACGATTAGTAAGTGAAGTTTTTTATTTCAAATCACACAACAATGTCTTTCTCTTTCACACAGAAACTTCCGAAACAATGATATTAATTGGCATTTAAGGATCCAGCATACTTTTGAAACCCATACTTTTTGATACTTTTTCAGGAGTCTGCGATTGAAGTAGATGAGAACGGGACCCTGGACCTAAGCATGAAGAAAAAAGAGAAGACCACAGACTCTCCGGTTACGCCTGCACTAGGAGACACAGTTTTTACGCCTCCGGAAGCCGCGCTGGCCCAAGTGGGTGGTCTCCAGATTTCTACAGCTTTCTTCAGAGCTGTGTACAATCAAGAGTGCTGGGACACGCCCCTAAATTTCAGCAAAGCACCGCTTCAACAGGACAAAGACGTATGACTATAATCACATGACATTTTGAACTGATATTTTGTAATAAATAAGTTATGTTACTGTTGCACCAGCTAGAATCTTTTCTATGATAAATTCTTGATTCTGATTGGCCATAAATGTTAGAACATGAAAATGCTATGTATTTAGCACCTATAGGAGTCTCCAGTATCTGCACTTTGTAACAGTTAGTTTCTGGTTAATTATTGACAAGCAACATTACAGAGCAAGATGTAAACCTTTTACAACTGACTTTATTTTCCAAAAATTACTTAAAATGATAACTATTTATTATAAGTGGTAATAAGTACATGCCTAAAATTCGAATCGTTTTTTAAACCCAAAACCGTCAGTCAGCTGTTACATTTAATCCCCTGAGGATGTTCACCTCAAACATGTCCAGAATCCAAGAGATTTTGTCTTATCTTTATACTACATGAGATTAAAAGAATTCACATTCGGATGGATTCATATCTGGTATAGTGACCGCCGTAATACTTCCTAACAGCTGGCATGCTTACTTTACACCACCATTTTCCTTTGGGTAATAATTTTGCATCTTATAGATGGAGCAGATAGACAGGATGTCACTTGAGGATAAAACCTTTGCCGGAGATGCAAGCATGACCAATGCAAAGAACAAGATGCTCATACGAGACACTAAGAAAGAACTGATGAGGTACGACGACACAACAAAACCACAGAAAAAGATTTTAAAACTTGTTTTATAGCCTTACAATAGATTTTTTAAAATAACTGTATTTATTTTCAATTCAGCAAAAAGCACAAACGTGCACATTTAAAAATTTAAATATTTTATATTTTAAATTATTTTTAATTTATGTGTGTAAGTGGAACTGTCATTGCAATTTTTTATAAAATAAGCCAAAAAAGAATTAATTTCAGTCTGAACACCTTTTACACGCCATCTGCCTGACAGCTGCCCGACACCTGGCTGTGACGGGAGTGGCCATGTGACAGGAAATTATGCATCGCACAGAAGGTAAGGAAAAAATATGCGCACAAATGTCTTACGAAAGAATTTACTCAAATGTCTGGCTCTACTTATTAATTTATAATGACTTTTAATGTTTGAATTAATTTAAAGAAGCTGAAGCATTAAACAATAAAAACTAAAGTGATTCATGTGACTCACCTAAAGCAATTACTAAGATTAATTTATTAATTTATTCATCTTCTATACCCACTTATTACCAAACTCGGGATCACAGAGGTCTGCTGGAGCCTATCCCAGCACACATAGGGCGAAAGGCAGGGGGTACACCCTGGACAGATCACCAATACTAAGATTCACCTTCTGTAATTTAATTTACTGAATGTAATTTATATAATTTTTTTACTGTTATTTATCTGATTTACTTTATGTGGTTTGAAAACCGGAATACACCTGAATGATTAGCTGTGATAATTTAAACACATCATGTAATGAGACTATGAAGTTTATATAAGTTAGCTACTTTGATTAACCCACTGTGATTAATCTTATACACAACTTGTATTTAAACATGTGATTTATCCAGTTTACATAATCTGTTGAAGGCAATTCAAATTTCATGTGATTCACCCGCAAATCTTGATTCCTTTATTTCATGCCATCAAAGCAAGAATCAATCATATTTATTATGTAAATAAATACAATATGTTTATACAAGCTACTTTTAGTTAATAATTTATGTGAAATATTTAGGTTAAAAGCACAGTGGCAATTTTAAAGTTAGTCTTTAACATTCATATTTTAATTGTGGCTTGTAATAGAAGCTTAAAAATCAAATTATATATTATTATATTAAATCAAAAGATGCAACTAGAAAACGTTAAGGATTATTTCTTAATTACATAAAGCTATTGTTTACTTCAAAAAAGTATTTGACCCTTTAAAAATCATTGTTTTCTTCCCACAGTGTATCTGGATGTCCGTTAGCCGACAAGACGCTTAAATCTCTGATGGCTGCTAATGCACAGGAACTGAAGTAAGAGCCATTACTAGATTGAAAGCATTACGCCATAGACTGTGTGTTTGTGTTACAGTATGGTACCTGTGGCATCTTTAACATGTTTTTTTACTGTACGCATATCATAAACAGGTGCCCGACCCCTGGATGTGATGGTTCAGGTCACGTTACAGGAAACTATGCATCCCATAGAAGGTAGGAGAGTTTCTTACATCCAACACTTCACCATTATTTTTTAAACATGCAAATACATGAATGATGAAATACACGTATGACATTTTGGGAGTGACAAGATCGTGGCCTTGTTTCAGCGCGAGAGTGGCAGCTTTTAAACATATTGATGAAAGCAGTATCCGTATCTTCTTCATGCATGCATGTGTGTCAGGTGAACTTGTCTGAGGTCTGACACGTTATTATTTTTGTGTCTAGTTTGTCAGGCTGTCCTCGTGCCAGGAAAAGCAACGTGAAAATCACACCCAGCAAAGACGAAAAGGAGGAACCAGACATCAAGTAAGACATGCTGGTTGTAAAATAAGTGGCTGCTTAGACTTGTTTTGTGAATTCCTGCAGTTGATTCATCTTAAACCTTTTGTACAACTTAGCTTTAGAATTTAAATTGAAGTTTAAATTAAAAACAATATACACAGTTTGTATTATTTGAACCAAAAAGAGGGTAATTTTATTAATTTACAGCTTTCAGTTACACATTCTGCCAAAAAGTACACTTTCTGTCTACCTTTGTATTTGTTCCTTTTGTGTTTTGTTTTCTGCTTATTTATTAAAGTTAACTCCATTAAATACATTTTGCAAAAACTTTCTAGAACTAGAAAGCATAGGATGCAGAATCTTTAACAGAAGCTTTGTTAAAATACCATTTTAAACAGATGCATGAACTCATACAATTATTTACAAATACTAAATAATTAGTATTTGTAAATTGGTGTAATTTGTTTACTTCATGAAATACACAAAACTACAGGTTAAATCAGTTTGGTTTAGTTGTGTTAGAACTGCACAATCTATCATTTCAGCATCTGCAGCATCAGTCACACTGCAGGATGTGCAATATCAAGGGGTTATATTTGATGGCACTACAGTTTGGAACACACAATTTTTAAGGGTAAAGTTTAATAATGTAATTTTACATTTGATTATTTGATTTCTGTATCTAAATCTGCAAAAAAAACATAACTTTTTCACAGACTTATTTAATCTATTGTATGAATATATGATTTTAATTAGTGTATAATATTTTATGCGGGGTTACAATCGTTTGAAAATAATACATTTAATCATAATAAAGCTAATCAATTCTATATTAAAGGGAAACAAAATATCATCAGTTTTGTTTGATATTTTTAGCCCTAATGTGAGCTGAAAAAGTTGACCTATCTCTCTTTTATATAATAAAAAAAAGACATCAACATTTATGCTTCTTTTAAAATTTCCATTTGGGCCAGTATTTATTTTATACACAAAAAAGGCTCAGAACTGACCCCCTGCAGCTGGTCCAGGAAACATGTCAAAGAGAGCAAAGGCCCAAGATAATGAGGGAGGTGTTGGTGGGAGCAAGCAGCATTTATAATATTCTGAGATTATTCTGAATTAGTGGCCATATGGCATGACTCCATTTTCTATTGTGGTGTGTGTGTGTGTGTGTGTGTGTTTTATGTAGTCACTTCCTCCTCTGTGTGGAAGAGGTGCACCGGAGTTGTGATTTCCCATAATTAGACGCACTGACAACATTAGCTCCCACCCCCATGCGGGCGAGTGAGTGAGCTATTTGTTGCGTCCCAGGTAGCCTTTCACCTATCCCAATGTGGACTATCAGAGAGAGGGCCGCTGACCCAGAAATCATGTGTGTTTTTTTTTCGTCCTCCATCCCCAATGCAGGATACACAACAATTATCTGCAATTTCTGTCATTTTATTTCTGACCTGAGGGTGAGAGGCAAAAATAAAAATTGGCCAACTGCAGACTTTGTAGGCTCAGTGTTAGGGTTTATGTTTACTTTCAAAGAAAGCAAAATGCTTTTTAATTCAAACTTTTTTGATCAAACTTGTTATTTTTAAGGATTTAATTTAATCAGCTGTGACATGGCTTTCCAAGAGCAATAAATTAAATGTTGAACCATGTGGGTTGGTTTCTTTTTAGAAGTCCAGCTATTAGTTCACCAAAGCTTTTCCTTTACACCCTGGTGATGAAATAACAGTGCAAGCTAAGCGCAAGGCCTACTTGAGCTTGGCCTCAACCAGATAATCTACTATAATAAACGTGTCACTGTGCAGTGATTTGGTGTGTAAGGAAACAAAAGACTATCTGTCTGTGTGCAGCAAGAGGTTTAATTTAAGCAGGGCCAAAAGGTTGGGCCGCATCTGCACGCGCCCCCAGCAGGGTGACCCACAATTCAACAGACATGCACAGAAAGGAAACACAGAACAGAGAGGCAATACATTGTTTGGGTCTTGAAATGCAACCTGCCACTGTGACCTCGTTTTGCATCCGATATGTCTGGTCACAGAGCTATTAAATCGTAAACACGGTAAATAAAGATGGAGGATTTAAACACACAGTCGTGTGCACAACAACCACCTTATTTACAAGCAGACTTATTTATAGTTTGGCTTATTGTTATTAATTTTTTTTTTTTTTTAATAAAGGGTTTTATACGATCATCCAAGAAAACAACACTCAGATGCTCTGGGTCATTATATAAAATGTGTGTTTCCCATAGCTGAGTGCTATGACTCATACAATTTTCTGCATTTTATCAGCTTGTAATGTGTGAAAGACATATTTTTTCAAATCATAAATACGATCATCTAAAACCATATATTAAAAAACGGTTAGTTAGGCTAAAACAAAACACCACTTGCTTAGTTATTTGAAAACATGTGTTAACATGTTGTTACTGTTACTAGTTTCCTCATACTGTAATATCTAAAGTAAAGATTTTACCACCTGTTATTCATTTAAGCAGATTTAACAAATAAATCTTTTAATATTTTTTATCAACAAATTTAGCTGCTTTCATCAACTAGATTAACCCAGTTGCTTAAACAGACAAAGCAAATGTATCTTATCTTTATCTAATATTGATTTAATTCTCGAATTATTTGCAAGGAAAAATCATTTTGATTTCGTAACCTGTTTACTAGGTGCCCTGTGGTGGGCTGTGATGGACAGGGCCATGTTTCGGGAAAATACACCTCTCATCGTAGTGCTGGCAGCTGCCCTATGGCTGTGAAGCAGCAGAAAGAGATGAACGGTATGGCCTTCTGGAAGAACTGCAAGCAGGAGCTACCTCACTGCCCTCTGCCAGGCTGTAATGGTCTGGGCCATGCCAACAATGTGTTTGCCACACACAGGAGGTCAGTAAGGGGTGGGCTAATCCTTGGCCATTTGCCCACACTTTAAACCAGAGGATAAAAGTTACCTACAATATGGAAATGCCTCTAGACAAGACCCTTATTTAGCTGCTGTTTAATCTGTCCAGTTTGTCGGGTTGTCCTCTGAATGCCCAGAGCATCAAAAGAAAGCTCTCAGGAGACGAGATGATGACCATCAAACTAAAAACCAGCAGCGGTGTGTAGTCTCGTTATTTTTTATTGTATTGTGGGGGTGTTTTTATCTCTCTTTTTTTGGACAAATCAAACTTGGCCTAATTGATGACTGTTTAGCACTAAAGCGTGATTTATACTCCTTGTATTTCTGTCTGAAACAGGCATTGAAAGTAACGAGGATATGCAGCATTTGGATAACGAAATCAAGGAGCTCAACAAGTCAAATCTGAAAATAGAAGCCGACATGATGCAGCTACAGACACAGGTGACACGTTAACAAATACAAGCAACGGGCATGTAAAACCGTATTCAAAGTGTGAATATGCTTGACAGGTTCTTGATATATGTAAATTGTGTGTCTAAAGAAGCTAAATTTTTACCAGAAGGTGGCATGTAAGACTAATTATTTTTGGTTTTATTGTCCAATAAATTAGCTTCACCCACTGACATTTGTAAAAAGTTAACTATTGGCTTATCTACATATCTACATTTTTTATATATACTGATCTAGATCTCGTCAATGGAGTGCAACCTTAAAACCATTGAAGAGGAGAACAAGATGATTGAGCAGCACAATGACAGCTTGCTGAAGGAGCTGATGCGGCTCAGCCAAGCCCTTATCAACAGCCTTAATGACATCCAGCTACCGCAAACGGTAATGCAATCCCAATTACAAAAACTAGCTTTTCTATTTTAAAGCACCTTTAAAGTATTGAAGAAAGAAATGCTTATTTTGCAGTTAGAGTTTTCATGTGTTCATGTGTTCACTATGAAATTACAGTGTTGAAATTACAGTAGAGTATTGGGGAGATTTTTCTTGCAGATCTTCAGCCAGGCAAGCCCAACAAGGAACACTTTAATGTGATTATCTCCTGGTATTTGTATCAGATACATACACTATATGGCCAAAAGTATTTGCTCACCTCCCTTGACTCGCATATGAATTCAAATGACATTCCATTCGTAATCCATAGGGTTCAAAATGACGTCGGTCCACCATTTGCAGCTATAACAGCCTTAACTCTCCTGGGAAGGCTGTCCACAAAGTTTTGTGTTTATAGAAATTTCCCACAAAGTTAGTATCATATAATTGTCCAAAATGTCTTGAAATGCTAAAGCATTCAGATTACTTTTTACTGAAACTAAGGGGCCAAGTCCTGCTCCTAAAAAACAACGCCTCACCACAATCCCCATCCACCAAACTTTGCACTTGGCAAAATGCAGTCAGAATAGTAGATGGAGAAGTGCTCTAGAGTCCAGTGGCGACTTGCTTTAAAACACTGCATCCAACAATTTGCATTGCACTTAGTGATATATGGCTTGGATGCAGCTGCTCGGCCATGGAAACCCATTTCATCTAGCTATCTGAGTACTGTTCTTGAGGTAAGCTGAAGGCCACATGAAGTTTGGAGGTTTGTAGCAATGTTGCCTAAAAAAGTTGGTGACCGCTGACCCCGCACCATCAGTTTATGTGGTCTACCACTTCATGGCTGAGTTGCTGTTGCTTCCACATTCTTATAATACAGCAGTGGATTGTGGAATATTTAGGAGCAAGAAAATTTCAAGACTCACAAGCGACCCATTCTTTTACAAATGTTTGTAAAAACATTTGAAAGATGCAGTAATGCCAGATCCAGATAAACTGTTGATCTAATGATCAGCTTCTCCTCTATTTAGTCCAAATAGTTTTAAAGGGGACCTAATAAATAGGGCCCATAATTATAAAACACTGTAAGATCTCTAGGTTAACACAATTAATTGAGGTTTTCGACTGAAAGACAACATTTAACCACAGGCTTATGCTGAGGTTCAAAAACAAGTTAGCATCCAAATTGCTGTAATATTTGCTGTAGTAGACACCGCATAATCGATGTGTATATAAGGACTCATGCCTGTCTTGTAGTTCCAGTCACAAGATGCATATAAAAGGATTACATTATGATTTGACATTTATTCTGGTAGTAAACCACTAAGCAGAAGCCAGGAATTCTTACAGTAGACTGTAAGGAATGTTGAGAGCCAGTACATCTTAAGCTCTATCATTTAGTATCAATGAAGAAGTTAGGCAAAATCAAATGTTTCATGATTAGCATTTTTTTTTCCTAAACCTTTATCTTATTTAACTGATTCTGGGTCTAATCCCAGCACCCAAAAGCACCACAATTATCATTGTCTATGATTTAAGCACTTCTTACAAATGCTAATGCTGCAGCATGGCTTGGTAGTCACTTTGGAGCCATAAATGCCTCAAACTGTGTAAACCAGGTAATGTGGTTGAAAGAATAACATTCAGCTAAGCAAACAGATTAGGTTTTGGCTATAATAGTCTTTGAGCAACGGGGACATGGTAACTAAAGAGTGACTTGTGAGTGGAGGAGAGTAGCCTCTAGAACCTGCAACTCAGATAAAGTGCTGAGAGTGCGCTTTATCTGAGTTGAGTCAAAAAATAATAGAAAATATCAGGAGACTCAACCCAAATGACTGCATGTCTATTATCTGACTTTGTGGTTGTGTTTTATCATCTGTACACAAATCTGTCTTTCTGTCTTTATTAAAAGATCTATACAGGACATTAATGCTAGCATAGACAACTCATAGATCCTTAACATGATTGGTTGATTTTAAACCATCTCTTCTGTTTTTCAGGGTCCAATTAACGAGCATAATTTTGAAACCTATATCAAGACGTTAACAGACATGTACAATAGTTCGGAGCATGAGTATTCGCCAGAATGCAAGGCTTTGTTGGACAGCATTAGACAGGCTATTAAGGGAATCCATGTAGAAACGGTGTGCTCACCATGAACCACTGTATGGTGAGATAAAGCAATATCTCTGGACAGCTTTTATCATTTTGTTTGTATGTTTTGTTTGTTGGGTGGCTGTGAGCAAAAAAAAAATTATTCTTTATAAAAATAAATATATTCCATGTATCGTGCTGATAACTTTTGGCAGACACCTTTTATTTAATTGTCAAATTGCTGAGATTCTTAATATCCTTTGCACATATTTATTTTATTTGCTTGACCTTTGCTTATATGTATTGCTTATATGTAAAATTCATTTTATTTAATGTTGTTAAAAAAATAATTTATCAAATTCTTAATATATTTTATTTATCTTTCTGTGTCTGTTGATCATTTTTGTGCACTTTCGCTCTTTGTGTTGGCTCAGATCTCATCAGCACTGCTATTAGTTTATCCAATACTACTTATTAGTTTATTTGGTTCTGTTTCTTTTGATACCACCTTGTGGCCACCAACTCTTTCTGCACCATGCTGGGCCCACTTTAATTTTAGTATATGTTGTGTGTTGAATCTTAGGATCAAATTGGTAATATTAGCTACTGAGGCCAAAACTGTTCTGTTTAAAATGCACTTATGAGTTCTAAGCATCAAAATTAAAAATTCAAGACATAAAAAATCAACACTTCTTAGAAATTTATTTGTCAATATGAACTGCCTTTTGTGTGCACACCATTTTGTGTGTGCATATATGTGCCTATATGTAAATGAGTGCATGGAATATATTATGTTTTGTGGTAGAACAGTATTACGTGAACGGTGATTCCTTTAATATACTGCCTATTTTTTTCCAAAAGAAAAATGCCTATAATTATGTTTAGCTGATGCTCATATACCATTTGAAGTATGTAATTATATTGTTGTAACATTGAACAAGTGTTTGAACTTTAATATCAGTTTCCTCCAAGGTAAAGCACAAATTGTTTCCTTAAGATTTGCTTTAATTAAACCTGTAGAAAACTGACGTTTTCATCTAAGCTGTTTTTCCCAAATGGAAGCTGTGCTGCAATTCTTTTACACAAAAATTAGTTTTATGAATAACCTTTTACCAAGTAAAAAAAATATTAACACAGGTCGGATAAGGCTATTTAACGAAGATGGCCATGACATTTTATGCATTACAGATTTTTATGGGCAAATATTTAAAATCTAGTTGCTTTCACAGTCACAATGATAAAAAATGCACAGGTTCAACCAAATGACCGTACTGTAATGTACTCTATCAGTCGGAGTAAAACTCTTTCAAATGAGGTGTAATTTGTAATTATGTTCTTTGTAATTTTGAATAATTAAATTATGAACCACATTGTTTGCTCAGGAACTTTTGTGAGGACTATTCCTGTTTGTATTTGGTGTTTTGTAATGTGAACTGAACTTTTCTGTGTAATACTATTAGTATAAAAAAGCTGTACTGTAAAATGATTGTTTCTTTTTTGTCTGGAGCCATTTTTTTAGTTCAAGTAGTTTCTATATCAAAGTTTCTTTACACTTTTAATATTTCATAAGCAGTAATGCGCTGTGTTGTACAGTTTGTGTATGGTAGAAATAAACAATTTAAGAAGAGAGTCATCAGTTTTGACTTTTCCAAAAAAACAACAACAGACAACTGACCATTTAGAAGTGATCAGCATATGACTCTGATAAGAATGTCGTGTTTTACGTTTAAATTAATAGTAAATTAAGAATGAATAAAGATTAAAAACAAAAAAGTACCACTAGTTACTAAATATACTAAAAAGTGCCGTAAAGATTAGAAAATAAAAAAGTACCCGGAGTACCCAGTGTATTACATTCATAAAAAATAATAATTGTACATGATAATGTTTTTTTTCTTGTGTAACCCATGTTATTTGTGCATATTTGCCTCCTAAGGTTTTGCATAAAAAACCTTCCACACCCTGACAATCAGTCAGGGATCCCTGTGACAGCCAGTAGAGCTGAGTATGTTTGCAGTAGAAAAAAAATCTAATTCACATAGGAAAATTCTGACCCAAATAGCACTAGAATGCTCTCTAGAATAGACTCGCTTTACCTTAAATGTGTGACTTTACTGCACATAAATACAACAAAACCAAACACGAGCAATTCTAAAGAAAATAAATTGCTTTTAATGTGAATGGTTCGTGCTTACTTAACTACCAAAAGCCTGAGTAGCAAAGCCTGTACAGAACAAATTATTACTACAAAGCTCCATCCAGCACTTCCTTCTTTGTTTGTTTTAGTGGTTTGGATAGATTCAGGATTCTGACTTTTATCTGGAATTTTATTATTTCACACAAATGAAATGTGGTTAGGAAAATGAATGAAATGTTTAGGGTTACTAAATCAGGTTAGTTTTATTTAGTTTATTGTTTATATTTTTTAATGCTTAATTTTTTAGCTAGTTCTCAGTTCTAAAAACGTTCCTAAAATATGTTAAAGCTGGTTGATTATTATTTTATTTTTTTTGTTTTACATTAGTTTACGAAAACATATAGACTGGATGTCAATGTTTTGACTGTCTGTTGCTTAACACACATCACAAAATCTGGCATATTATCATAGAGAACAGATAAATTTCCCTTTGATATTGTTTATTAATTTATGTATGTGGCCAAAATGTAACATTTATTTATTTATTTATTCATCTTCTTTCCCTGCTTATTCCCTAATTCTGGCATAACAGGGTCTGCTAAAGCCTATCCCTTCGCACATAGTGTGAGAGTCAGGAGTACACCCTGGACAGGTTGCAGGGATATTGGACTGGCAACCTGTCCAGGGTATACTCCTGGCTCTCTCCCTATGTTTAATGAATAAATTAATATATTTTCAAAGCTAATGAAGTTAAAAAGCTTTTCTCTTCAGACTTTCAGACTTATTATTTGTCATGAAACTACATACGCCTGTCATATCGCACAATCACATTGTTTGATTTTTAAATAAAAAAAAACAAACAATTTTATTTATGTTTAAAAACAGTTATTCTTTTTATTTTTGAAATATTACAATATTAAGTTAAATTTTAAAATAAACACCTTTTTAAAATTATATAAGACAGGGTAAATATTTTATGATATAAATGTAACAAGTTTGACATTGTAATTCCACCCCAATCAATTTATTAAAATATATTTTTAGAAAATAAAATATATCTATGTCTGAGGGTTTCATTGGTGACAATAAATGTCCCCTAGGAGTGAGTGTGTGGCCCTGTGATGGACTGGCGACCTGTCCAGGGGGTACCCCCTTTCTCTCGCCCTATGTGCGCTGAGATAGGCTCCAGCAGACCCCCGTGACCCCGAGTTAGAAAATAAGCGGGTATAAAAGGTGAATGAATTAATCAATCTATATATGTGTGTGTTATACATGAGCGAAAGAAAATCTCGCGAGATGTCGTGTCCTGTGGAACATATATCTGCGCCTGCGCAGTTGAGCGCGCAACTTTTTTTTAAAGCGCTAATAGCGCTGGTCACGTGACTAGTGTTTACATCCTCAGCTGGTTGTGCAGAAAACACGACGGAAAGGAAAGAAAGGAAGTATGTATTGTTGTGGACGCGGTTGTGCTGGGCTGCTCGGGTGAATCTACACGTTTAAACGTAAAGGTCCACCTCAATGAGGAAAAGGTGAGTGGAAAGTCGGAATGTTTTTGTAACGCACCGGCGGGATCAGTAGATGCGTTTCCTTGTTTAGCGTACAAGCTAATCAACGTAACTTAAACTGAGGAAATCGAAAGATCTGATTTATTTCTATCCTCAACTTTGGTAACGATAATTAGAAAAAGCGCATATAATAGATCTCCTGATGGTTTATGAAACAGTATAATTTAGGCCCGGATTGCTTTTTCCACGCGACTATTTTTTTTATTTACATATAAAAATCCGCAGTTCCTTTTCACTATCAAGTGGCACGAGCGTTTAGCTTGCTAACTGGTTTTATTTATTAATATAATAAATAAATAAATTTTTGTTTGTGTGTTTTAAGGAAAATGAACCGATCCATCGGAGGATTATTTCATATTTATTTAACTAATTTTAAATTCAAAAGTAAAATATAGAACTTTAAAAATGAGGTTATGCAGAAGTATTTTTATAAATTACCAAAACGGAGTAGCAGTTTTTATAGCAAAACTGATATTTAACCTGTTAAGAAGCCAACCTATGTTGCATCATCAGGCTGGTGGGGGTGGTGTAATGTTGAGGGGAACTGACTCTTATCCTGTTAATACCACACAGTATTAAAATATCGTTATGGTCATGTAATGACTACATCTTACCATAATTTAATTGCCTTCTTCAGCACCATGTCGCTAAGCAGATGTTCACCAAAAAAATCAACAGCTTTTCCCCCCACCTGCGATAGTGCCAAAGCCCAATCAGGAGCCATGTTCTGATTCTGAACAGCCCCAGATCCTTTCTGGTTTTAGAATGATGTTAGAATTCAGAGCTTTCCCTGAAGATTGAATTTGATTTAAAGTTCAGGTGCAATAGAAAATAACAATAATAAAATATTTCAGAGGTCAGGAAATGCTACCAAGTGCAGCAGACTTCTCACCTGGTTAGCAAAAAAAAAACCATCTGTTTAAGAAAAAAAAAACAATTTGCCAATCAATTGGTCAACCTACAGCAGTGGTTACCAATCTTTTTCGTCTGAGACACCCTTTTTCCCCAGGAAAGGGAAAACATTTTATAGGCAGCATTACCGTCACATTTACATTTACAGCATTTAGCAGACGCTCTTATCCAGAGCGATGTACAAAAGTGCTTTAAAGTTGATTGTTGAGCTTCTCAAACCTGATATAATAGTAACGCATTTGATAATAGTATGTTTCCACCCGAATTGGTGGGCTCCTCCTCACTTGGTCCAGTATTTCACGGTCATTACTATCAGCTCTTTGGCAGTGATGAGGAAGTTAGGATGTTTCTAAGGACCCGTGCACTTTGGGGACCTTTTAGATAGCTGCTTTAAAAGTAACAGATGCTAACAGTAATGTAATACAAATTATTTTGTAAGACCCAAAATAGCTTACAGCGTTTTGCTTCCTGCTGGTGAAAACGGGATCCTGAACAAGTGCTACCCATAAATTTGTACTTCAGTACTATTCACCGTGGAAAAACTGTGCGAGTGACTGTATCTGAATCCAAGTGATGTGGTAGAATGGCAGATTGGTAGCTTGCACGAGCACATGCAAAATTTTAGTGATGCCAATATTTATTGGAATCCTAGCCAAGAAAAACCAAGTATGGGTTAAAGCAAATGGAGGCCTGGGTCCTGTATTCAAAAAGTATAGTACCTGCAGTATTAGGCAAAAAACAGCATTTGAAATTAAAATCCTGTTGAATAGATATTATAATACAGTTGCAATTAATTGCAGGAGAAAAACATTTGCACTTTGAATACTTGCTCCACCTGTTTATCAGAGCTTTCTATTTTCATAAGAATTAAAAGGTACGCACATACTGTACTGTCTTCGTCATTTTTTCGTTGTCCACTAGAGGGCAACAAAGTGATGAATTAGTTTTTTTACATGTTGTTATATGTCTGCGTTCAGTTTTACAACAAATTTAGGCTAACTTTGTTTTAATGTTTTTATTATGTTCCCAAAATATTTGCAGTGACGGACATGAAGTTCTAAAAATGACCCGCACAAAAAGTTTTATAATGATGACACGATGATTAAGCCTTTGTCAGTCATGCTGAATTCTTACGTGACATTTCTCCTAAACTATCCATGTCCTTGTTTCAGCAAATTCTTGTCAGAAACCATTTTTTGTATCTTGCTTCTTAGGTGCAGCTTAAGCCCCATGGGCTAGATAATATATTAATTTAGATATTATGGTTATTTTAATTTTACCGGTCTTCATTCGTCTAATGTGACTCACATGAGTCAAATTTCATTTCATCTTCTTTACCCGCTTATTCCCGAATCCGGGGTCACGGGGGT
>JAOTQW010000036.1:344435-368812 GCA_026260075.1 Sisor rabdophorus | reverse complement strand
AATTTAGAGTCACCAATCAACTTAATGTACATGTTTTTGGACTGTGGGAGGAAACTAGAGGAAACCTTTGCAAGCATGGGGAGAACATGCAAACTCTGCACAGAAAGACCCCTTGCTCAGGAATCTTCGTGCTGTGAAGTGACCCTGCTAACCACTACAGCACCACACTGACCATTTCTGGTTATGAGCTATTTTTATAATAATGTAACTCAGTTACGATTTGTGAGTAGTAACTATAAGTATTTAGCTTTTCTGGAGGTAACTATAACTTCCAACAAGGCAACCATCTATACTTTTTGTCATGTTTTACTTTAATTTTATTTTTAGCTTTTTGTTCTTTTGTTTTTTTATTTTATTTTTATTTATCAACACTGCTCAGCTTATGCGATTGTTTGTTGCGAATGTGTGAAATCAAAATTTAGTGGATTTAGTGGAGAGCTGTAAAGGAACTCTTTCAATTAGTGCAAACACACAACGTTAAAGAGATCTTTGAGATCATTCCCCCCTACTCCATACCAACCACCACCACTCGTACATGTCAGACCATCCCTCTGTCCTTTCTCTGACTTCCGGTCTCGTCCCCCTTGCCCCCTCACTGTGGGACATTCCTGAGAACTTTTTGAAACACAGGCCTGTTGTGCCAAGGCTGAGCGCCGGCAGCGCATTTACAAGCAAACCCCCCTGCCGAGAGTCAGTCTCAACAGCCTCGCTCCCAGGTGACACGTAAAACACTCTCGCCACTCACGCCAGACCAGCCATTAGCACGTTCTAATTGCAGTGAATTTAAGTCATCTGTGATCGAAGCTGTTTAGATAATTGGGGTATTTTGTGCTCTATTGTAAGAGTGAAGATGATGTGTTTCTCGGCTGTAAAGGTTTTTTATAAGTTTAGGAGCTGAATACTTCAGGAGCATTTACATTTCTGGAATTTAGCAGATCCTTTATCAAGAATCACATTTATCCTACTAAGCAGTTCAGGGTTTATAACCTTGCTCTGGGGCCCAGCAGTGGCAGTCTGGTGCTGGGAAATAAAACTTCAAATCAGCAATCTATTGCCTCAGCCACTGAGCTACTATATCCTTATAATTAAAATCAATTTGACTTCAAGGGCGGCACAGTAGCATAGTGGTTAGCACATTTGCCTCACAGCAAGAAGATTGTGGGTTCGTATCCCGAGTCATTCTGTGCAGAGTTTGCATGTTCTCGCTGCGCTTGCGTGAGTTTCCTATGGCTTCTCTGGTTTTCTCCCAAAATCCAAAAACATTTGCATTGGGTTGATTGGTGATTCTAAATTGCCCATAGGAGTGTGTGTGAGTGCATGTGGTTGTGTGTGTGGCCCTGCGATAGACTGATGACCTGTCTAGAGTGTACCCCTGCCTCTTGCCCTATGTGTGCTGGGATAAGTTCCAGCAGACCCCCATGATCCCCAAGTTGGGGAATAAGCGGGTATAGAAGATGAATAAATAAATATGTTAGCATCCAACTTTAGCTAGCTAAGAGATGACCCAGCTAAATCCAGTTCCAAAGTGAACTGACTAATGATATCACCATAAGGCTTATTTTGTCTACTAAATACCAAAATGTTGCTTAGTGAGCTGAGCCTAGAAACAAAAAAACAGGCATCAGTACTTTCCAGCACTTTGATACATTGTATTCCCTTCAGTCCTCCTGACATTGATCTAGTATCTTGACTCTAGGTGCCATTGGGATTTGTGGATTTTCTATCAGGAAGAGTGGATTCTCAGATTCAGCAGCAGATGTTGTGAATAATATAGCTATGATAGCACAAATGGAGCACTATTGGATGGTTATGTTTAAGCATTATGAGTAAATTTGCTGGAGAGTGCATTTTGGGGGTTGTTTAGCATTTACATGACACACTTAACCTTATCCAAAGACCAACAGTGGCTGATGGGAATCCACACCCACCATTTTTCAGTCAGAATTCCAACCCTTTAACTACAACTTGTTGGTCTTGTATTTGTATCTGTAAAAATATGAAATTGTATGTTATTTGTTCACTATATTCGAAAGAGAGAGAGAAATGAGAAAGAAAACACAACAAAAGTCAGATATTTAAGTCAAACGTTGAATGATTCCTTTTATAGCCTTCCAGTTGCAATCACAGAGTGACTGGCTGTTTTCCCAGACCGTGGTCCTAATTCTTGGTTACTTAAATTTTTGGATGCAGCATCATCGCCTATTAAAAGCATAGAGGCGGTGGATTGACCTTTTATTGACAAAAAAAAAGCAGCTAATACGAACCTGAGGACTGAACTGCTTCGAGTCTTGACCTCTAACACCACCCGACATAGAGCTGTGTGTTCCATTAAACCAACCTTTCTCTGAACAAAATTGTTGCCAGGATGGGTTTCCAGTACACAAGTGTCAACTCGAGCAGCACTGTAGCGCAGTGGTTAGCACAATCGTCTAACAGCAAGAAGGTCCCAGGTTTGATTCCCTGGCAAAGGGGTATTTCTGGGCAGTTTGCATGTTCTTCCAGCGCTTGTAAGATTTATTCCAGGTACTCCAGTTTTACCTCCACAGTCCAAAAACATTAGGTTGATTGGAGATTGTAAATTGCCTATAGGATTGAGTGTGAGTGTTTGTGGTTGATTGTCTATTTGTGGCCCTGTGATGAAGGAGAAACCTGTCCAGGGTGCACCCCTGCCTTTCACCCTATGTTTGCTGGGCTTCAGCAGACCCTCATGACCCCAAGTTGGGGAATAAGTGGGTATAGAAGATGACCGCCTTATGAATGTTCACCTGATTACCTTTTGTTTGTTTTTTTAAATAGAAAAACTGACACTATAGACGCCTCACAAAAAAGACTACCTTGCCAACACTTTTATATTGTTTTTAATATTGAGCGCTTGTAGTACAAGCCACTATTATATACCAATATATAGGAATGAAGAAATTGGGTAATCTCGTACAGCTAGGAGCTCGGCCACTTGTCCCAGCGTAGAGACGTGTTTAGCCTAGATGAGAACTATTGTACAAGCATTAATGTGAACCAGATGTTCAACTTGTGTCCTCAGAATAAATGGGTCTATTGGGAAGCTTGGCTGAGTCTCTGGGGACATTCCTTACACAGGCTGTGCTGATTGGTCTGCACTGAAACAACATAGCAAAGGTAAACGCTGATTTGAGGAGACGGCATTTCTGTGTGTGTCTTTGTGGATTGGACTGGGGGAGGGTGCATCACTTTTGGACCCAGGAGCCTTAAATAAATCGTTAGTGTTAAAGGAGGAGCTTAGCTCATCCTCTAAGGAAAACAGAGGCTCTCGTGAGGGACTGACATGCATGATGACTGTGGCGCCAGACGAGAGCCGACCGCGGCCTACTTTTCAGGGCTTCATGGGAAACGGGGAGCATTGGCAAACCGAACTACTTTTGTGCTGATGTAACACAGACCCGCTTTTTCCCCTTTATTCCAGTGCATTGTTTTTAAAATTCCTGTTACCACTGGAGTGTGGTTTTATGGCTATAATAAGCACCCATTATAAAGTATTTATTAAAACAATATGGATAAAATAATACCCTCTGCGTCACACCACGATGGGAAATGAATCAGTGACAACCGCGTAGAAGATCCCAAGTTAATGTTACCACACTGAAGATGATTATTTTCCTTAACATCTTCCAACGTTTCTTTTTTAGCCCCATGCATTTTTATTTAGTTATACATTAAAAATAGCCTAGATTGTATTATGATCTACAATATTATTGTATTATGATTATTTTAGGCAAATCTTATATATAATAAAAATATGAAATATAATAATAATAACAGAAAAGCAAAGAAAGTAATTTCATGCAAAGAATTATTTCCAGTTTAGAACCCAAAATTGTTCTAGAACTTTCAAAATCAGTAAGAGCTTTATTGCAAAGTTTGTTTGCACATACAGGAATTTGTTTTGGTGTCACAGCTTCCAGTACACAGAGAAGACAACAATAAAAATAGAATAATAATAATACAGGATAATAAAAAAACCAAAACATTGCACATATAATAGGGCGGCACGCAGGCATAATGGTTAGCACGTGGTTAGTGGTTAGCTCTCATAATATTATTATTATTTTCTTTTATAAAAGAACATAGATAGACCTGACCAGGTTGTACCCCTCCTGTCTAGTTCAAATTCTTCTATAAATGCTGGTTTAAAGCCGTAGGCTTTGATCTGGAGGTACCCAAAAATAGCACTTTTACTTTTTGTTAAAAAAACAAACGATAATTTCAATAACTAAAGATTATTTTAAAAAAGAGAAAAAAGTGAAGTGTTAAAAATCAGCACTTCTTTTACAATTTACTAGACGCAGGTTAAAAGAAAATTCTCATGGTTTTTACAGCTTGACTATTTTCATTTTCATGCTTTCTATAAGATGACAACATAAACATAAAGCTTGGCATGGGAAAGGGTAACTCTTTTATTATGCTTGAGCAACATTTCCTGGTTGTACACTCCAGCTTCACCTGCACCCCCCACTTTATTATTATCGCACGATTGGAACCTAGTGATTAGCACGAGTTCTTTTTTTTTGTCATCCCAGTGCCACATCCGGTGGCCGGCAGACACTCGTAGCTACAAAGCGTCAGTCTAAATCGAGAAAGCGCCTCAACAAGCACAATAGCTGGAAAGCAGGAGCGTGGCGAGTTTTTCCTCTGTCCACGGGGGTGGAGGGCCCTGTTTTTGTAAGCACTTGCATCCTGTGAAAGTCCCCTCCGTCCAGAGCGGGACGTCCACCTGCTCAATTCAACGGATGCTGATCACAAGTCAGTTTTCGTTATCCCATCCTCTAGATGGCAACCATCCCGGAGGCTTGTACTGCATTCCCCTTCGCTCCCTCCCTTGCTTCTCCCTCCCTCAGATGCTCATTTGACTGGCGCCAGTGCTTAATGGGGCCTGCACTTTGATTATTTGTGTTAACAGTTAATTTAGCACCACAGACACATGTGCCAAAGTTGCCTCCACTTCCCAGCGTATCACCAACAAATGTGACTTTTATGAGTCCTTTTGAGTTGAGAAAAAAGACTTCACTTACACACACTCTGTCTTTATCCCCTCCCACAAGCGTCCAAGCCAAATGTAAGCCTATACTGACTGACCGACACACGCAATTCCTCCACCCACGACATTCACCCCCATTCTTTTCTTTAAGAACCTTAATCTGTTCCACATCTTGCATGAGGGAGTTATTTCAGGCCGCTCTGTTCCTCCTGTTTGCTTTATCAGGGAAGCATGTCGTGTCCAGGCTGCAGAGGGTCTAATATCCCGAGTGATCGCGACGCTGTCGAGTAATAAGAAGAAGGCGGGGATTTGTGGTTTGCTCCTCACAAACCCTGAAATCTGGTTTTATTCAACCATTATGAAATCTGCACAGAAACGATCTTGTTTTTAGTAGCAAGTCATAAAAATCTATTTAGAAGAAGTAGACCTGTGACGTTGCCATGCCTTGAAATTTTGCATGGGAACGGAAGTTGAGACACGTGCAGGCTGTAATAAAATGTAAAAAAAAAAGTGTGGGTAAATAATGCAGAAAATGTGATGATGCTTATATTTAAAAATTGCTAAAAAGAGAGAGAGAGAGAGAGAGATATTCCAATTCAATGGTTTGGCATCTGGTGCACTATATTTAAATCAAGTCCAGCTGAATCCCAGCATGCTTTGCACTGCCGGGCGTAATAGTCAGCGGCCAGGCGCCTTGAAATATATTTCAATTTCGAGATGGCTGGCTTCTGCCTCCGCGGAGACTAAACTGTTGAAAGATGAATCGATCCCACGATGGACACGGTGACATCGGTCATGGACAGGATGCAGGACAATACAGGGAAGGAAAGAGGAGGCAGCTCAGCACTGGGCAAGGTGAACCTGTCAACCTGCAACGCCCGACGTCTTTGGAGCCAAAAACTCGTCCGAACCGCCGGGAAAAGAAACACAGCCGCGGGAAAATCGCCTCAACCTAAAACCACCGTGATCAATAAAATTATTATTTGCCAGCGTCTGACAGATTCACAATACAGTACTTTTTTTTAAAAAACCTAGCACTCCCCAGTGGACAAGAAAGGGTACTGAAGTGACGACTGGACGCTCATTAATGTGTATTCATCAATGAATCGTGAAATGACTGAAGCTCATTTTTGGTGGTTGACACACACACACACACACACAGAAAGAGAGGATGTTTCCATGGCTCCTGTGGCTGTGGAAGATCATATTTGTGGTGTGAGCTCATGAGTGTGGATGATTTCTGCTTTCTCAGCATTGCTTTTTTCCCAGACTCAAAATATCAGTGTCCAGATACAGCATCATAACCCCCCCCTCTCTCTGCCTTTCTGTCTCTCTCGCTCTTTGTATGTCTCTCCTGTTGCCTGCCTGTCTCTTATTAATTCTTCATATTTGTCTGTCTGCCAGTGTCACTGTCTGCTCTGTCTTGTTCTCTCTCTATTTTGCTGTGTATCTCTCCATGTGTTCATACTACCTATTCTTACTTTCTGTCTGTCTCACTTTATTTCTTTGTGTATCTCTATTTGTCTCTGCCTGTCTCTTTTTTCTTTCTCTGTTTCTCATGTGAATGTTGTTGTCCTTACTTTTTGAAAAAAAATGACCTAATAGTTGTAATGTTTCTTTTGTCTCACACAAACATACACACAATTATGTGCACGCACACACTCGTATGTGCACTTACACTCACTTGCACACACACTCACACACATAGCTAGGCCAGGGTGAGAGCACTGGCGCGTGTGTGGCTGCTCTTTTTTTTACTGGGCGTTAATTAAAAACATCCAGTCATGTAATCTCTCTCAGCGAGCAGAGACATGAAGTCTGCAGTCCTTCTCCCTCCTCCTCCCCTGAATAAATACCCCACCGCACAAGCCGTACACAGATTATTTGTTCTTCTTGCTTTGCGTCCTCAGAGTTTATATTTTTCTTTTTACCCCCTGAAGCTGAAGCCCGGAGGTCCTTTCCCATTTTGATAGAAAGGGGGGTGGTTTGGGAAGATTACAAATTTGCTTTTGAGTATTGTCATCATGGGGAAACGGGTTCAGGGGTGTTTTGTGGTTTTACATCTGGAACCTGAAATTTTATTTAAATGATGGAAACAGAAACATTTATAAAATTATCTTAATGAGAAAAGTGAATTTGGATTTAATATAAATCTCTACAATCAAACAATTAAATAAAATAAATCTGCAAATCTTTAAGAATATTTATCTTTATCTCAAAGCTTTATCACATCATTACAAGTCTCACTGTTTGTCTCTATTTTTTCTCTTCATCTATCTCTCTGTCTTTATTATCGTTTCTTTCTCTTTCTGCCTGCCTGTCTATGCCCTGCTTCTGTCTGTCTTTGTCAGTCTGTTTGTTTGACTGCCTCTTTCTCTCTCTTTTTCTTGCTTGCCTGCCTTTTTAGTCTGTATGTCTGGTTGTCGATCTTGCAACCTGTCTCTTGTCCTGTCTCTTTGATTCTCTACTTGTCCGTCTGTTTATCTGAATGTTTATATCTTTCTCTGTCTGTCTGTGTATTTTTTTCTACCTATCTATCTCTCTGCATCTAGAGCCTGATTTAGCTATAGAGCATTATAGCAGTGAATAGTGGCATTACTATAGTGAGTAAAGGTGTTGCCTAAACATTAATTCATTTTCTATATCCCTGACTCAGGTTTACAAGGGTCTGCTTGAGCCTATCACAGCGCAAGTAGGATAGGGCGAGAAGCAGGGGTACAGGTCGCCAGTCCATCGCAGGGGAAAACACAAACTCATACTCACTATTAGGGGAGAACATGCTAAATCCACACAAAAAGACCTTTTGTCCCGGAATCGATCCCGAGACCTTCTTGCGAGGTGACCGAGCCTGTTGCCTAAAGAAGTTTTATTTTTATTTTATACATTTCCATAAGAAGAAAAAACTAAAATGTGAGCGGTGCAGTGTAGTGGTTAGCAGTGTTGCCTTATAGCAGGAAGGTCACGAGGTCGATTACCATACAGGGTTTTTTTCTGTGTGGAGTTTGCATGTTTTCCCTGTGTTTGTTGGGTTTACTCCAGCTACTCCACTTTCCTCCCACAGTCCAAAAACGTGTACATCAGGGTAATTGGTGATTCTAAATTGCCTATAGGAGTAAGTGTGAGTGCGGGAAGGACTGTGGGACATAAGGCGCTGCTGCCACTTCCTGTAGACAACGTCACAAAAACTGCGCTCGATTCCCAAAGGGCAGGAGAATTTCACAAGCTGGAAAGCAAATCCGAAATATGATAATGAGAGCATAGCGTCAGCGTTTCACAGCTCCGGGGTTACCGACACCAGCGGAACTTGTTGATGTTAAACTGTAGCTGGGACAGTCGAACTGCTTGACTGTTTCAGCCACTAGCCTGGTCGTGCCCGAAAACACTGTGTGCGTGATGCCATCTAGTGTTCACTGAAGGAACTCACTGTTTGAAGCATGATTAATTCATTTATTCATTTATCTTCTACGCCCGCTTATTTCCTCGGGGGAGCAAGGGTGCACCCTGTTCAGGTCGCCAGTCCATAATACATACATATTAATTCATTCATTTTCAATACTCGCTTATTTTCTAACTCGAGGTCACGGGGGTCAGCTGGAGCCTATGGGGTAAAAGGCAGTGGTACACCCTGGACAGGTCGCCAGTCCATCGCAAGACCACACATAGACGAACAACCACGCACACTCACACTAGTAAGTGAATTTAGAATCACCAATCAACCAATCAAACCGAAGTACCTGGAGTAAACCTATGCAAGCGCGGGAAGAACATGCTAACTTGTTCTTGTCATTACTCATTTATCTTCTATACGCGCTTATTCCCTAACTCGGGGAATAACCCCGATCTTCCAGGTGTCTTCGTTATCATCAATTGATTATTAGGCTATTGTTTTCGTGCATAATTATGTTAATATAATTAACATATTTTAGAAACACTTTTTAATAATGCATTGATTACGACTTAATAAATCATTCATTAATGCATGAATCAGTGATTTTTTTTAGTCACGCGCGCCGCTGCGTTAACATGGCTCTGTGTTTAATGCAGTTGCATTGACGTAGGAGTCACGTGGCCCAACGTCACGCCGCCGTGCGCTTCTGGATTCGGCTGAAGAAGATGGCGGCCTCCTCAGGTTTGTCTCTCCGATGCGTGCCAACCGTGAATAAATGTCGTGGTTAACCTTTCGGCAAAGATCCTTGTGAAAACAAGAGTTAAGGTTTAATTTTTAAATGCTTGTAGAAACAAAGGAAAAGAAGACAAAACGGTCTATGTTAATGGATTAGCGCGCAGGGTTTCGGCGTTGTGCTTGTGTTGGGGTGCGTGCGCTAATTTTAGCTCTTTCTCTTTAATCGATTAAAAACAAATAATCAAAGCGAGTAAAAAGGGAAATAATAAACTGTCCACGTTGTGTATGACGTGTGGGAATTGATGCGGAGACGGTGTTAAGACAAATCGCCAAGTGAAACATTGGGCGTGTGGCACACGACTAGAGCTAGCATGCTAGAAAAGCTAATTAGCGAAGCTGTGTGACGCTGCGGCGTTAACTTTACCGAGTATTTGTCAAGTATTCATTCATTCATAATATTCATTCATTCATCTTCTAGACCCACTTATTCCCTAACACGGGGTCACGGGGATCTGTTGGTTTTTATCCTAGCACACATGGGGCGAAATGCAGGGGTATACCCTGGACAGGTTGGCAGTCATCTTTTTGAATTATAAACATTTACGGAGATGATTTTTTTACATGCTTATGATAGTTATACACGCTCTCTGCACAGCCTCGAATAATTCTGTTAATAAAAATGATTTGTAAGTAATTCTGCATGAATTTTTTTTGTTAAAACTGTTTGTCTAATTTGTCAGAAATTTAAAGAAGTGACCGTATTGCGGCTGATTTTAGTAGGTTTATTTATTTGGCAAATAATTTAACGCAAAAAAACGTATTAACCGAAAATTCAACAGTATTAGATTGGATTTGTAAATAAAGTATTTCGTATTCTGTAGTAAACATGTTTTTTTCTCAGTTGTGGCTTCAAGACGTTACTCATTTGAATAATTTGCATTACAATATAGCGAGTAAAAGACTTAAATGCGGTAAAAGAGCTGATTTCTTTACATTGATGTGCATAAAATGTGTATGTAATTATAAGAAATTGCTGCTTTAATGAGACGGTTATATTTAATAAAGCTTTGTTTTGCTTTAAAATGTTTATAAAGCCATTATTATATATTTTATTATATTTCCCACAGATGTGCAACCACAATACACAAGTTACTTGTTTTTTGTTTTTTTACCAGATCAGCAGTCCTCTTATTCATTTTCAGTAAGGGTCATGTGATGGTTTCTTTAACATTGGTCATGTTGGTATAAAACAGAAAACCTCTTTTGATTTGATCAGTTCAAATGTGTTTATTTTGTTAGAGGTTAGGTTAGTTGATTATTTTGTTAGGCCTACAGATAAATGAATAGAATACTAAAAGATGACAGATGAGACTTTAGGTGAAATTTCCTGCATTTTAAATGGACTTTTCTCTTTCCAGCTGTTGGATCATTTTTTAATTTTTGTTCCTGGTTGGCATGCGTTATTACCTCGTCACAGATCAATGTGATGATTGTAGTGTTCTGTTGCTTATTTCTGATTATTCCCTAGCTCAGGGTCTGCTGGAGGCCTGGACAGGTCGCGAGTCTATCACAGGGCAAACAACCATACGCACTTTCATTTACTCCATTAGGCAATTTAGAGTCACTAATCAGCCTAATGTACATGTCTTTGGACTGTGGGGGGAAAACTGGAGTATCCGGAGAAGAGTGCAAGGGTCGAGCATGCAAACTTCACACAGAAGGACCAGGGAATCAAACCCACAATCTTCTTGCTGTGACGTGACCATGCTAACCACTACACCACCGCTCTGCCCTGATAGGGAATCAAACAAATAATTAATCTATATTAAGAACTGAAGTCTGTGCTGGTTGATGGTTTCTACATTAACATTCTGTTTTAGTCTGAAACGAGTAATACTCTTGACATTAGTTTTCCTGTGGCAGTTCCCTCCAGCCTTGTTTTTACTTTAATTATATTTGATTTTTTTTGTGGCATAGGCGTTAAAGTTCCACGCAATTTTCGTTTGTTGGAGGAGCTGGAAGAGGGTCAGAAGGGTGTTGGCGATGGCACAGTGAGCTGGGGCCTGGAGGACGATGAAGACATGACCCTAACTCGATGGACAGGAATGATCATCGGACCAGCACGAGTAAGCCTGTTACTCATATTATACAATTATATAAGTAAAACTAAAACATGTTTAGAGTTGTTTTCGCTTTGTTTAAAAGTATAAGTTCAAAGCCCTTGTTCATGTGAGCGAATAGAAAACCTGTGCTCTTTGGTTGAATCGAAACAAGTTGTAGCTGCTGATTATTAAGTAGCGTTACTGAGTCTCAGCCTGCTCTAATTGTTTTGCTAATTAGTTGTCGCCTTTTATCTTGCTTTTAATTAGGTTCTGCCATCTTTTTTTAAAAATAGGCTACCATTACACAGACTGTGTGTTAGGAGCGTCTGCACTGATTTTGAATGACATGGTCAAGGACTTTTGAGATCTGTTGCGAATCCTGATGACACTGCATGTGAGACTGTGGATAACGCTGTGAAAAACAATAAAAACAGACAAGGATTTACAGATTTACAATTTTCTGTTATTTAAGTGACATTTATTTGATACCTGTGAAAAAAGGTCAATTAAGGAAAGTTGATTTGTCCAAACGATTGTGAAATGCGGCTGCACGGCAGCATAGTGGTTAGTAGTTTGCCTCACAGCAAGAAGGTCCCGGGCAGAGGGGTTCTTCTTGTGTGGAGTTTGCATGTTCACCCCATGCTTGCTTGCTCGCTCCCTCCTAGTTCCTCAGTTTTCTTACACAGTCCAAAAAAAATGTACTTTCGGTTGATTGGTGATTCTAAATTGCAGATAGGAGTGACTGTGTGTGGCTATTCATCTGTGTGTGGCCTACAATAAACCAGCGACCTGTCCAGGGTGTACCACTGCATTTCTCTGTATGTGTGCCAAGATATCATCCAACAGACCATTGTGATCCTTGATGAAAGAATTGTGAAATGGCATGCAGTTCAATGTTATAGTAAAAACTCAGTTTTATTTATTAGGAACCACAATGAAATAAAGTAGTCCTTTTCATTTGTAAAGCTTATTTTTAAATTATATTTTTTTGTAAAAATTTTGATAACTATTTAAATAACTATATCAGCAACATTTACCATAAAATCAATTTTTGAATTTAATTCATATGGTTCACCCAAACATGATCGTAAATATCAGTTTTCTACCTTCCCTTTGGACACTTGCCGGGCTCATTCCTGTGTGGTGGTATGATCTACTATGATCTATGATCAGATTTATTTAGATGATATGATTAATCTAAGGTATGGGGTGTTTTTGTTTTGTTTTTTTTCTCCAGACTAATTATGAAAACAGGATATACAGCCTGAAAGTGGAGTGCGGCCCTAGGTACCCTGAAGCACCACCAACTGTTAGATTTGTAACAAAAATTAGCATGAATGGAATAAATAATTCCAACGGGATGGTGAGTAGACCATTAAACAAAAATATTTCCTTGCTTTTTAAAATGACTAAACGAATATGAAACGATTGCTAAGATTGCTAAACCTTAATTGCTAAGTTACTCTGGATAAAGGCGTCTGCCAAATGCTGTACATGTAAAAACCAGTTTGCTTAAACCTTCTACATACGCTAAATTAAAATTATTCATGTTGAAGGATGCCAGTTTGTGCATTTCTGTGCGTTTGTCACGATATTATAATTGTGCTGTCTGTTTTTTTTATTTATTTTTTTATTCCAGGTGGATGCACGTAGCATACCAATTCTAGCAAAATGGCAAAATTCATATAGCATTAAAGTCGTTCTTCAAGAGCTACGGCGTCTAATGATGTCCAAAGAGAATATGAAGCTTCCTCAACCACCTGAAGGACAGACGTACAGCAATTAATTATAAACCATTGTTTTTTGACCATCTGTCTTAAAAAAAACAACAAAAAATACACCCAGCTTATTCAATTATTCTCATGCCACCTGTAATAGAGGAAGAAAACAAAAGCCTGGAAATTTGTACACTCTAGATTGGACGAAGAAAAAAAAGTGTGAAGTTATTAAGCGAGTGCACAAAATGTATCATCCAAGCCTTATTGTTTCTGTATTTTTTTCCCCCCACAAAGCCACAAAAGAGGTGACTTAAAAGTTTAAGTTAATGTAAATGGAGCATGATTAGTTTGGATGGGAGGGAAAAAAACCCATAAGACATCAGCGTAAATATCGATTCTGAATGTGAAACGATGATACTGAAGTGTTGCCTGTAGTCTGGTGGTATCACAAGTGAAAGAGAATGGCTGATTGGTTTCTTCTTCTTTTTTTAAGTATTATTTTTTTAAAAAGACAAAAAAAAAGCAGTGTATTGTGGTAACCGTTAGTTTCGGTGCTCTATTTTACTGTTCAAAATCCCAACTGGTCATTTAACCTTTTAGGTACATTAAACTACACCTCTTCATCAAGCCAATCCTGTTTTTTTCACTTCTTGTTGACTGTGAGATATTAAGTTACTGTATATAGTAAGACAGCGAGGGTTTGGTCGGACCCCTAAGATCCACATCACAATCACACCATGATTTTCTTCCTCAGTCTAATAAATGAATCCTCTTCTTCCTCTTTACCACTTCCTTAAAGAACTGTTTATGTTCTGAAAACCAAGTAACCCTTATAGACATCTTGAATAGTGCTTAATGTTAATTAATTAATCATAAACACGAAAAACAAATTAATATCAGTCAAACACTTCTATACACTATCTTCCAAATACATGTTGGCTCTGGCTTTTTTTTTCCTTTCTTTTTTTTAAGGGATATATTCTGGTTCTGTTGCATTTGTGACACAGAATAATAAATATTGTGCAACACAAGCCCATCCTGACTTTTCATTCTTTGCTTTATTTTAAATGTGTGAATCCGTTCAAAACGTCTGGAATTGTTATTTACGCTTTTGAATTGTGTAAGCATACAATTCAGAAAAGAGCCGCAGAGTAATTATATAAGTTTGTACATGGATAAGATATAAGAGCAGCAGAAAACATGAAGTAAGCAACATAGTTTAAAAAGCATATGACGATGTAATAGTTAAATGGGCTGCATGGTGGCCTCACAACAAGAGTCTTTCTCTGCGGAGGTTGCATGTTGTCCGGGGGTTGGTGACTCTAAAGTGTGTGTGGCCCTGCAATGGGCTGGCGACTTGTCCAGGGTGCACCCCAGCCTCTCGCAGTATGTGCACTGGAATAGGCTCCAGCAGACCCCCGTGACCCCAATTTAGAGAATGTGCGGGTATAGAAGATAAATCGTAGTTGAGGCCACGGACTGATGCATCACTTTAACACGTGTACAGTCATTCACAGATAAAAAGCCACTGTCTCAGTCAATTAAGGATAATCAGTTCAGCTATATTAAATGATTCTGTCTGGAATGAAGAGCTTAAATAATTCAGTAACGTTACTTGCCGACTGTTTTCTGATTAAAAAGGAAAACATGACTACACCTTATTGTTAAAATAGTAATCTGAAAGTTTCAGACAAAAGTAGGAAATACGTACAGCTCTAGAAAATCTGGAAAACATGCAAAAGAGTCAGAAGAAACGTTACTGAGAAGTTTATAGGGTGAGAGGTAGGGGTACACCCTAGACAGGTCGCCAGTCCATCGCACACTTCAATGGGCAATTAAGAATCACCAATCAATTTAATGTACGCCGCACAGAAAGTCCCGGGAATCGAACATACAACCTTCTTGCTGTAAGGCAAATGTGCCAACCACTACACCACCCTACACTTTTCACTGGAATTCAATAAATACATTTTCAAAGGAATTTTTAACTTAGTGTGTGTATATATTTGGTACATTTTTAATTTTATTGTTGTCATAACCATACTCTGTGTGTGTGTGTGTGTATATATATATATATATATATATATACATACACAGTTCTAGATACCGCCACACCCACAGGTGGCAGTAAAACCAACTACAACATGGCGTAACTAAAATAGTAACGCTGCTTAAACTGCCTGCTTTAGGACTCCCTTTTTAAAAATCAGTTTACCGCACCCTCACCTAACTGTACAAACCCGACTGAAAATAACAATAACAACAACAACAACAAAAAATAGTGTTATATAAAACTTCTTAAAGCAACAGATCCTTTTTATTTGAGCTGTCTGTTCACGTTACTCCGGGTTGTGCGTGGACTTTTCCCGCGTACATCTAGGAAGAAACAATTTTTTGGGTCGGGTTTTTTTTGGGGGGGTTTAAAAACAGGATAATTGAAATGAATGGTCTTTTGGGACGTGCGCCACAAAAACAAGAAAACACGAAATCTCCAGCACAGCCCTATAACCCTGAGTTAGGGAATAAGCAGATATAAAATGATAAATGAATGAATAAATAGAATATAAAGTAGACGTTTTTCCTGTCTGAAATGGTGCTGCCCAGTCCGCTGATTGGTCTATGTTTTCGCGGGAAAAACGTCACGCGAGTAATTTCGCGCCACTCGGTGTGTTTTTGGGAAGAAGCCTTCAAGACGGTAAGTCCTTCTCGAAAGTTATTAAAATAGTAGTGCTATAGTAATGCAACACGTAAAAATAATCGTGTTTGTGATCAACGTAAGAGCTGTAGCTATTTTGTGTGATTTATTCTGTATTTATGGTTTGCCTGAGGGATTATTGTCTTTATTAGAAACAACAGATGTATGTTGAAATGGCGGCGAGGCTTTTTTCTTTTAAAATGATTCACTAAAGAACCTTACACGGAAATTGAATAAACTTTGTTCTTAAGATGCCGATTGCTTGTTTTAAATCCCAATACAAAGTTTAATATATAAACTAGTTTGTATTTTACCTTGTCAAATAGGTTTTGTTAGCCTTTCTATTAGACAGCATTGCGTCTTTATGAGCAAAAAAACTAAATAAATAAACAATTTCTAAACTGCTCTGCTATACTCCCATAAACCCTTATTCTATAGTTTATTAAGTACATTTTTTATAAAAATTTACATGCTCGGAACTTTTTCCTTTGTTTTGTTTGACACGTGAAGTTCATTGATTGAAAAAAACATGACGTCCAAATTTCTGACCGAGATTTTAACGTGTAAGGAGATTAGGTAGGAGTAACGTTATTAAGACGTCCTAAGAACACTTAAACCTCACTTCAACATAAATTTTTTCACTTTGTTTACTGAAAAATATTATGTTAACAAACAATCTTTTTATTTAAATAATAACTCAAATAGCGATTAATCTATATTTTTTAATTTGTTTTTTCCATTCAAAAAATGTAAACATAAATCAACTTTTGACCAATTAAAACAGGGGGTCATATAACTGTTATTTTTGCAGTGAGTGGTCAAGATGTCTTCACCATCAACCAGTGCACGTAAACGTGGGAGGACAAGCAACCCATCAACACGTAAGTTTTTGCAGAAACACTTCTGACATTTTAGTTTTTATAACAATAGATTGCTGTAGTCTCTGTGTTTGCGCATGTTTAAATAGCTGCCAGTGATGGGTTCCAGACCCCACGTATCCGAGGATCCCAAGAGTCTTCCACAGGAGATCTACAGCCCATGCCTACGTCCCCTGGAACAGACATGCAGAGCCCCGTCCCTCAGGACACCTCTCTCTTCTCTAGCCCAATGCCAAGACCGTCTGGTACCACAATCTCTCAGTTGCATATTTTTTTAAATAATCAATTCATTTTTTTGTTTGGTTGCTTGAACACTTCCCTTTGTATAGTACCTCAGAGTGAACCAGACATGAGCTCTCCGCTGATTTATGACACGCCAAGTCGCGGGACTCCGGCTCGCCAGCGACCTGACCTGGGGTCTGTCAGAAAGGCGCCACAGGTGGACCTAAACTCAGAGCTGGTAAGGCCCTCAATGGTTGAGTTCTCGGCTAATGCATATGTTGATGTCTTAAAGGAAGTTGGTTTCATACAGCCTAGTGAAAAATGTAAGCATGATTCTAACTGCATACGGATTTTGCAGCCCTCTGGAGACGCGACAGTAACTAGCGAGCAAACTGCAGGCCAGAGACTTGTCATCTGGGGCACTGATGTCAACGTGGGAACATGCAAGGAAAAATTTCAGGTAGCTGTGTGGTGTGGTGTGGTGTGTTGGTGTGGTGTGTGTGTGTTAACCATGTGTGTTTCTTCACAGCGTTTTCTGCAGCGATTTATTGACCCAACTACACGAGAGGATGAGAATGCGAGTCTGGACCTGAACGAGCCTTTATATATGCAGAAACTGGATGAGGTTGGGTTCAGATTTTACCAATTTTATTTGACCTTTTTGTGTGTTTTCTTTTTGATGTGGTTCTAGTTTACTAAAATGTAAACCTGTGTGTAGATCAGCGTTGTTGGGGAGCCTGTGTTAAATGTGAACTGTGGCCACATTCAGGCTTTCGATGGTGATCTGTACCGTCAGCTTATCTGTTACCCACAGGTAAGGTAACCACCAAAAAAAATGAGAAACACTTCTGAGTCTAAGCTGTTAGTTGTATTTCTAACCACTTCCTTGTCCATAGGAAGTAATTCCAACCCTGGACATGGCAGTCAATGAGCTTTTCTTTGAGCGCTTTCCTGATTCCGTCCTGGAGCACCAAATCCAAGTGCGTCCCTACAATGCCCTGAAAACCAGGAACATGCGCAGCCTTAATCCCGAAGGTGAGTGAAAACAGACAAGCAGTGTTGCCTGGTCTATTGTGTCTCTTAGTTTGGTTGACTTGGTATCTCTGTCTCAGACATCGACCAGCTCATCACTATCAGCGGCATGGTGATCCGCACATCACAGCTCATTCCTGAAATGCAGGAGGCTTTCTTTCGCTGCCAGGTTTGTGCCTTCACTTCGCGCGTAGAGGTGGACCGCGGACGTATTGCAGAGCCTGCAGTGTGTCGCAACTGCAACACCACACACAGCTTGGCACTGGTGCACAATCGCTCTGTCTTCTCAGACAAACAGATGGTGAGATTGTCACCTTTTTGATGGCTACCAGGGTTGATGTTATGATATTAAAGCATTGTTTGTTTGTAGAGATTGCTTTGACAGGTTTTGTAATTTAAACTGATAGATTAAGCTGCAGGAGTCTCCAGAGGACATGCCAGCTGGTCAGACACCCCACACCACCGTCGTTTACGCCCACAACGACCTGGTGGACAAGGTGCAGCCTGGAGATCGTGTAAACATTACTGGTGCGTTTTGGCTTCAACCTTGTTTTCCTTAACTCAAAAAACAACAGCTGAATGTTTCTCTACCCTAAAAGGCATCTACCGAGCCGCCCCTATGCGAGTTAACCCACGGCAGAGCCAGGTGAAATCAGTGTACAAGACCCACATTGACGCTATCCACTTCCGCAAGACGGATGAGCGGCGCCTGCATGGGCTGGACGAGGAGAATGAGCAGAAGCTGTTCACGGAGGAGCGTGTCGCCACGCTGAAAGAGCTTGCAGGCAAGCCAGATGTCTATGAGCGCCTCTCGTCAGCCCTTGCACCCAGTATCTACGAGCACGAGGACATCAAGAAGGTTGGATAGTGATTCATCTGTTAAACAGAACAGTCATTCAAGCAGGGCATTACAGGATGAGGATAATCTGTTTTGAGTTAATTTTTCGTTTTATACTATTATGTAGTTTCTTTCTTTTTCATAAATAATCTGTAAAAATTATAGTTTTTATAAGTCATGAAGCATTAGAGTTTAGTTCAACTGTTTTTGAATTAACCTCAATCATAAAAAAAATCTAAATCTTAAAATGCACTGTTACAATAGTGTTTAAAAACATTTTATTGTTGTAAACAACTAAAATTATCATTAGTTAAACTGAAAACATTTGCAGGTTATAATTTCTGAAATCAAAAGCTCTTTTAATCAAAAATATCTTAACAGGCCAAATTACATTTTGACATTATTGGATAAAAGCTTCACAATTCTGTTGGTTATTGGAGGATTTCTGCTGGAATTTTCTTTTTAAGATGTCAGAATACCCTTGTAGAGATGCTGTTTTGATGTGAATTGCCTCCCACCCTCATAGATCTTTTGCTTCATGATGCTCCAAAGGTTCTCAATAGGGTTAAGATGGGATAATTGGGGAAACCAAGGTTTTCTTGTTTTTTGCCCATAGCAGTAAATGATGCACAGGTATTCCTCGCAGCATAGGATGGTTCATTGTCATGCATAAAGATGATCTTGCTACGAAAGGCATGGTAAAATATTACCTTTATGACCTTTAAACAAAATTTGCAGCATAATGTGAAACGCAGTGTAGTTGATGCACACGTTTAACTCACGGGTTCTGCTAAAAGTGTGTAAATTCTGTTGTTTTTATTTCTTGGGTACTTTACTTTATCTTGACAAGTGATTGTTAAGGATTGTTGTGTAAATTTTTTTACTTGACAATCTTTTAAAGGTATAAAATTAATTCCTTCCTTATTTGTTATCCAGGGAATCCTGCTGCAGCTATTCGGCGGAACGCGCAAAGACTTCAGCCAGACAGGCCGCGGTAACTTCCGCGCTGAGGTCAACATCCTGTTGTGTGGTGATCCAGGGACAAGCAAATCTCAGTTGCTGCAGTATGTCTACAACTTGGTGCCTCGTGGGCAGTACACGTCGGGTAAAGGCTCAAGCGCGGTGGGTCTCACGGCCTATGTCATGAAGGACCCTGAGACGCGGCAGCTGGTGCTGCAGACTGGTGCACTTGTTCTTAGTGACAACGGTGTGTGTTGCATCGACGAGTTCGACAAGATGAGTGACAGCACGCGCTCAGTGCTTCACGAGGTCATGGAGCAGCAGACGCTTTCCATCGCCAAGGCATGGCAAATTAGTGTAGTGTCGGTTCCATAATCAGTCTTTTGATACTGACATTACTACAGCCAATCAGAATTAAGAAATTCAATAGCATCATGAATAGAATGTTAATTTTATTCCCCCTTTTTTGTCAGGCGGGGATTATTTGTCAGCTCAATGCGCGGACCTCGATCCTGGCGGCTGCCAATCCTGTAGAATCTCAGTGGAACGCGAAGAAAACAACGATCGAGAACATCCAGCTCCCTCACACACTCCTGTCCAGGTAAAAACAGAGTACCTTGAAGGTCTTTCTGACTCCCCACTGAGGACACATCATGTAGGTGTCTTTCTTTCTCTCTATCAGATTTGATCTGATCTTCCTGATGCTGGACCCTCAAGACGAGGCGTATGATAGACGCCTGGCTCATCACCTGGTCTCTTTGTACTACCAGAGTGAGGAGCAGGTTCAGGAGGAGTACCTGGACATGGCTGTGCTGAAGGACTACATCGCTTACGCGCGTACCTACGTCAACCCCAGGCTAAACGAAGAAGCCAGCCAGGCACTTATTGAGGTGTGTGTCTGGTCACAGAGTCGTGTCATAAGGGGTTTTGTTTTCTTCTGTCGCTTTAGCTCCTCAAGGTTTTTTTTCTCTATTTGCAAAGGTTGATGAAAGGGAGTAGAAAAAAGGAGTTTTGTTGTTCAAACTGATTTATTTATTTTTATCTCGCGAAAATAAATGAATGCCATTTTTAGAAATTTATTCAGTGTGATGTTATTGTACAAAAATCAATATTACTATGTGGCGCAGTGGCATAGTAGTCCCAATTTTTGATTCATTGGGAATTGGTCTTTCTGTACAGAGTTTTCATGTTCTCCCTCTGTTTGAGTAGGGGTTCGTCAGTTTCCTCCCACAGTCTAAAAACCATGTACGTTAGGTTAATTGACTAGTTAATTGCTCATAGGAGTAAGTGGGTTGGTGAATGTTTGGTTATTCGTCTGTGTATCCATAGAATGGACTGACGACCTGTCCAGGATGTACCCCTCGCCCTATTTTGCTCTCCCCGAATTGGGGTAATAAGCTGGTATAAAAGATGAATAAATATTTTTATGGTAGATAATATTAACAGAAGGAAGTGCAGAGTATGGAATAGGGTGAAAATGGGAAAAGATAGAAGGTCGGAAAATTGGACTAAATTCGAAATCCTCAAAAAACCCTGCCCAAGTGTTAATTTCATTTTGGAAGTAATGTTTTTATGCTTTTAAGTGTAAAATTCATTCATCATATTTACCTGCTTATTCCCTAGCACAGGGTCATAGGGGTCTCCTGCAGTCCAAAGCGCATAGACCGAAAGACAAGGGTACACCCTGGACAGGTCCATCCAGTCCATCAAAGAGCCACACACATAGTTGAAGAACCACACTTGCACTTACTCCTATGGGCAATTTAGAATCATCAATCAACCTAATGTACATGTTTTTGGACTATGGAAGGAAACTGAAGTACCCGGAGTAAAGTGTGGGGAGAACATGCAAACTCTGCACCGAAAGTCCAATTGCTGACTATTGTACCTTAACAAGCTGCACATAAATTCACCACAAACATTTCTGCTAGTGTTCCTAGCGAATACAGCCTATCGGTTTGACGTGGGTTCTATAGCGACCAGCTCTGCTAGTTTAGTTTGTAGCTCTTTTGCATTGTGTGCGTACCGTCACTAGTGTATGTGACATTAGTGTATTAGTTTAACACGCGCGTGTGTCTGTTCCATGTTTGTGTAATCAGTGTTGCAGTGCTTGAAGCATAATGTATTAAAATAACTTTGGAATGAAATTAAAATGCTTTAGTATTAGGATTTAGGGTTTAAATTTTTGTGCATTTTTGGTGACTCGACATTTGTGATTCCTTCTAATCTGCGCCGGGTTTTGCTGCAATAATGTTAGCCTATCCTGTTAGAAGCAAAGTAAGAGTTAGCACTCTGCTGTCACGTCATGAAAATTTGTGGAAAAATTAGGAGGAGTGCATTGTCATTTCATATCACCTGCCACAAATTAAAAATCTAAACTAAATGAAAAGCGTCAAAGGAATAAAAAAAATAAAGTACTTTTGGTAGAGAGAACAGTAAGTATTGTCACAGGGTTTGCAGTGATAAACTAAAAGGACAGGGGGGGAGCACAGACATGAGGGATCCCTGTAATGGAAAGTAATGACACTCCCCTTTGGTACACCTGGGTGACCAATGAGTGTGAAAGACAGCATCTGAACATATCTATTTAACTGGGCATTGTACTGTTAGACTTTCCTTTGATAAAGATAATCTGGTATGTTTTTAGTCTAGACCTAAGGTACTGAGATTGTGTCTGATTCCAGGACAGAAATTGTAAGGCTTTCGCTAGTGACTAAAGAAGACAGACTAAACAGTCTGCATCTTAGACTCTGGACAAGCTGAATGGCTTTTTTTTAAGTTTTGTTGCTTCTAAAAATTAATTTTGTAAGTTAATAAACTTGGTGCTTTCGTGGTGCTGCTGCTCTAAAACTAAGGAGTGATAAATGTAAAAGAAGCTTCTTATTTTTTTTTGTTAGATAATGTTTTTAATGTTTCTTCTTGTGTGACACGCAGGCCTATGTAGATATGAGGAAGATTGGTAGCGGCAGAGGCATGGTGTCTGCGTATCCCCGGCAGCTGGAGTCGCTGATCCGGCTGGCGGAGGCTCACGCTAAAGTCCGCTTTTCCAACAAAGTGGAGACCATCGATGTGGAGGAGGCAAAGCGACTGCACCGAGAAGCACTGAAGCAGTCAGCCACCGATCCCAGAACCGGCTTTGTGGACATATCCATTCTCACCACAGGTATAACATCAACATGCAGTGATCACAGCGAATGGTCTTGTTTTTCTTTGTGTTGCAAATAAATGGATATTTCTTAGCATTTTAAAATTTGGTCTGCTTTGTACAGCTGCAAAAAAATTATGAATAGTTAGTCTTTTCAGCTTATGCATTTAACCATATACGTGTGTTACTATAAAACAGTAATTAGTTCGTTATTCCTCGCAAATGATTTTTACTTTTAAAAATAGCTAATTGACAGGAAAAGTGCATGATTTTACATTGTGAAGTACCTCTAGTTAAGAATAAACTAATCAGGTTTTTGGAGTTGTGCAAGCTAAAATTTGGATTATGAGCCTGTTTAAAAAAAAAAACCCATCACTGGTTCTTAGTGACTGGCACAGAAAAATCCTATAATATAAAACTACACTACACCATTTTAATGTTGTGGTCATGTGTCAATATTGGGTGATTTGATGAGAATTATTTGCCTCTTGTGGAGAGACTCTCTCTTCCTGATCTATAACTGTTATACATTACATCAGTCTAATGCATTCGCACAACACTCAACTACAGCGGGGGGTGGGGTGTCATTTACCCATTATAAACTGTATTTGTGAGGCAATGAGAGTACTAAAGTATATGTCCTATATACAAGTTACCCAACAGTCGGCTGGGGACATTTGAGTAGCCCAAATGAAAAACACAGTAACTTTGAAAAGGCGAGCTAAAGATTTTGCAAACTCTGATTAGGTCACATGATTATACAAAATCTGAATATTTGGCATTAGTTTTCAGTTTTCTCAACTTTTTTTTTAAACTGTTTGACTGTCAACTTAACACAAACTTCTATCCTAAGGAGATTGGAATTCGATATTGAGTTTAAATTTGTTGTTTGTAGGAATGAGCGCGACAGCACGAAAGCGCAAAGAGGAAGTGGCTCAGGCTCTAAAAAAACTCATCCAGTCTAAAGGGAAAATGCCAACCATGAAGTACCAGCAGCTGTTTGATGATCTCCGTGCCCAGTCTGAGGCTGTATGTTTATAAATGATTTTCCTTTCTACTTATCGAAAAAGAACACAAAGCTTTACAATAATATACAGAAAAGTACATGTTGAATTAAACCTTGTCGGTTTCTCCTTAGGCCATCACCAGGGACATATTCGACGAGGCGCTCCGAGCTCTCACCGACGAGGACTTTCTAACCGTCACGGGAAAAACCGTGCGCCTACTGTAAATATTGCATTCGTAAGAAAAATCCTGCTTAACTTCTCACCTTACTCTATTTGAAGAGCGATTTAATGAGTAATGTTTATGTAAATGAACTGGTTGTTTTGCTTCTTTTTGCTAATAAAATATTGGCTAGTTGTACAGCGGTGTCAACTATTAAGCACGTTATGGCAAGTGTGTGTTATATAGGAGTTAATTACTTGACGTGTGTAAATGGTGTTGGTTTTCCAAAGCATCTAAAGCCAAAATTTCACTGCATATGCCATGTATTGGACTGTGGTACAGATAGGATACAAGTGTAAGCAGGAAAAAGCACCATGATTGAATGTTTTTAGATCAGATTTAGGCCTTTTGGGTTACAGTTCTTACCAAAGATTTCATTTCATTTCATCTTCTTTACCCGCTTATTCCTGAATCCGGGGTCACGGG
>JAOTQW010000036.1:301900-312842 GCA_026260075.1 Sisor rabdophorus | reverse complement strand
AAGTGATTCGCTGTGGCGACCCCTAAATGGGAGCAGCCGAAAGGAGAAGAAGTTTAAATGGTTGGGGAACAGCACTGACAACTATAAATAACTTCTATAATCAGTACCGTAGTTACTTATACACTACTTATTAGCAGGATGGCGAAGTGAAAGTAAAAGTAAATAGGCTAATTTGCTAAATCATTTATTAATTGTGGATCCCTGAAAGTAATTACCCAACTATATTTATGAGGGAAGGCTAAAGCGTTGAAATATATTTTCCTTCTCTGAGATACGGGTCATGCTGGGTGTAAGTTTAAAGAGCTTTATAAAAGACAATTTGCATATGGACCTTTGCTTGACCTAGAGTGCTGGATATGTACTGACATATTTGAGTTTCCTATTATCAGAAAGCACAAAATCAAAAACTTAATCTTGGGTGCATTCAAGACACTTGGATTTGCATTTCTGTCTGGTTTATATCTGCACAGTCTTTACCACTTGATTAGTTATATTGCTGAGGGAGAAAAATGCACTTACAATTAAATAGGAAGCGAGAAGTCAATAGATAGGGGCTTTTATTATTTTTAATTATTGATTTTAGAGCCAAGGTGTAAATTCTTTTGTATTAAAGATTTTAGCTTCCACAATCAATGGTTTGGTCTGGGGATTTTAGTTTTTGACCCTTTGCCAGGGCAGTACGCTGAATCCTCAGTTCATGGGTTTGTTTTAACAAATATAATTTACTGCAAAAAAAAAACAGTTCCGTTTAGGTAAAAGCTAAAATGAAGGGTTTCCTTTTCTGGTTGTGGAAGGCAAGTGGATAGGATTTAAACCATTTGGTTACCAAAGAACAAGGTGCAGTCTGAATCACAATAATGGAAAAAGAGCAAAATGACTTTTGCATCATGGTGAAAAGGATTACATACATCTGTCAGTCAAAGAGACACTAGCTAATTTGTGGCATCTCAGTAATGATAATCTTCTGATTTTCATATTGGCAGTCCAATTTTCACCTCCATTAAACTGCCACTGCTGGGCCCTTGAGCAAGGCTCTTAACCTGTAGACTGCTTAGATAGAATGTCCAAGTATTAGAAATGACCCTGACAGAAGCACATAGTGCCATTTAACCTCATCATTTGGTAGCTTGCAAGTCACTAAATTGCTGCAAAAAAAAGTATAACAGGCGTTGTTATTATAGTTTTATTCCTTTTTTTCACACTTCTAAAAAGAATTTGATGTCTTTAACTTTAACAAACAGCAGCGTTGACATCTTTGTTAAGGGGTCAGAATTGGAAAGCATGATGTTTTTTTAACTGAGTTGCCTGTCACCTTGCGGAGTTACCAGCAGTTGGTCGGGATTGTTGACCAAACTGCCTGAGATGCACGTGCTGATGTGATGGAAAAAAGCAGATGGCTAGACACCAAGAAATAGAGGACTCTCTAAAGTGTAATAGTCAGGTTGTCATTTGACTGCTTCGAGTAACTCAATCCTGGTCAAATGCTCAAGCTGGTTGTAAACACATGATTTTGGCACAAGTCTCAGAACTCTATACAGAACAGCAAGCGAGTCTGGACATGACCTCGACAGTGACCATTGTAATGTTTACGTTCAAGAATGGTTAACTGACAGATAAATACGTTCACCTGAGGCTTCAAGCTGGGCAGCTTGGCACACGTCCTATCCAGAACCTCCAATCCTGTTACTTCCTCTTTGTTTTGCTATGTTTGCTTTGCACATACCTGAGATCGTAAGATAAATAAAGGGGCCTTACAGGTATATTGCACTTGTTATCTGACAAAGCAATCATCTAGATGCATGCATAGCATGTCAGCCTTTCTCCAAGATTTGCTCGCTTCCTTTGTATTTCCAAATTTGTTTTAAACTAATAAATCAAAATCTTCTCAGATAAATGTTTAGTTATCAGAATATAAAAACGTTCCATCTTAATTACATTTTTAAGGTTTCTATAGCCTTTGTTTATTTTCTAAGTATAATCAGGATTTGTTTTCAATTCAAGACAATATTTGGTTCCAGTAAAAGGTCTGTGGCGCATAAACAAGCTGAAGAAGCTTTTGGTTTTGAAGAGAAGAGAGGAGGGGATGTTTTCAAGAAGTTAGAACAAAATGTGCTTATGGTGTCTGATTGCAAGCCTGTTTATCACAAAGCACATACTTATTGGTGGATTACATGGCCCGCCCACTGTGTTTAGCCAATACGCCTGCTTTGGGACATTCTTATGGGGGTGGGCTAATCTCAGTGGGGTTTGTGTATGTGCGTGTGTGTTTAAAAATCTCAATGGTGTGCAGTTCCAGGAAGTGCCCCCACATAGCTGTAAATTCTTGTGATTACTCACAATAGCAAATTCTAGAAGGTGGCCAATGGCAGAGACTCTGACTGTCTCATCCACTACACTTGGTAGGAGAAAGAAGGTAGATATTTGTCTAGCTGTTTTGAGCATGCGGCCCTGCTCTGTCACCTTCCAAGTTCTCGGGTTTCAAACACAGACGCAAACATGTACACAAGCCTAAACAAGCCTTGCTCTTCACAACACTTAAATAGTTTAACCCTGTAGGCTTTGTTAGATATCATTTGCCACAGATTGTCATGAAGCATTTGGGACTAAATCTGCATGTAATATTGCAAATCAGAGCATTTTTTTTCATACTTGTGCACAGTTATTCCCAAATTGCACCAACACGATTACCATTTCTACACTCTTTGTATGCTCTTGTTAGCCTAGGCATATTTTTTAGCAGGGACCATATCAAATTTAATCAGGTTTAAGGTAGAACAGGATAGAGTTGACACTGCAGCAGAGATTCCAAACATCTTTGATTTTGTGTTCTCTTTGCCTTTTCTCTTCTCAGGTGTTGTTTGCTGGTACAGGACGTTTACGGTATGTTTAGTGAAGTGGAGATGCAGCACACCTCTTTGAAAGATAATCTAAAAGAATTTGCTGAAAATCTGCAAGGTAAAGTGTGTCTGCTGCAGGGACTGAAGGTGATCCAACGACTTACTCGTGAGAGGTAACCACCACCCTGCTGTATTAAACTTTTTAAGATGAAAATAAACATTTTCATACAGGCATTGACACACAACTGGGTAGAATGTATGTAGCATCCCAACTGCACTAAACACATTTTGGATAAACTGGATCCTAGGAGCCACTAATCTAGTGGAAACCTTTTCATAAGAGAGTTTTAACAAACACATTAAAGCAGGTGTTTATTCTGGTACCCATCTGTCTGCTAAAGAAACGAAAACTAATTGCAGATGAATAAGACGTAGCATAGGAAAAAAAAACAGATAGTCATTGGTCGCATAAACATCTAATAAGCTTTTGGTACAAGGTTTGATAGACTAAACTAGACTAAATGAGAGAAATTACGGGTTGTTTGGATAGAATGATGAAAGTATGGACACATCATCTGAGAAGCATATACTAGTGAAACTGGCTTATCAGATGATTTGCAAGCATAATAAATAGTTCAAAGTGCAGGAACTTGATATCATTGACGGGTATTTATATTGCACAGTAAAAGAACAACTCATGCTGCTTTTACAGTACCTTATTACAAATCTTTTTTTAAATGTATTTTAAGAAACAAATGCATCTTTAAAAGCATGTCGTGTATTACTCAGTTATAGATTTAGGGTTAGATTTTTTAAAACAGGTTGGGAATGAGTGGGGAACATTTTGTGAAGTATTGTCTTGGTTCTTTTAAGTTGTAAATACAGACAAATTGCTGTAGGTATAATTGAAATAATTTACTTAATTTACAGTATGTGGTTATCATCATCAATTCTGTCTATATTTTCTTTTTGTAGCTAAATTTTTTACCTGCATTTGTAATAAACTTGGCCAACTTTGAGTCTGGGCAGGACGGTGGTATAGTGGTTAGCAGTTCGACTTACAGCAAGAAGGTTTCGGGTTCGGTTTCCGGGCAAGGGGTTTTTCTGTGCGGAGTTTGCTTGGGTTTACTCCGGATACTAGGGCGTCTATGCGTGTGTGTCCCTGCGATAGAACAGACCCCTGTGAGCAAGAGTTGGGTAATAAGATGAACGAATGAATAAATGAACTTTGAAGCTTTTCTATCGTCCTCTTTGTTTCCATGTTGATCTCAGCACTGAGTCAGGATGGACTAGAAGAAGCAGTCGAGCAGGTCAAGTATGAGCTAGCTGCAGATTAACAGGCTGCAGAACTGGTTCCAAACAATACATCCGAACACACTCTCACACATGGCTCACAGCAGTCCTAGTGACTCTAGGACCCCCAGCTGCACTTACTTAACCGCTGTCATGTATTAGCAGAGCACAAACTTGCAGTTTCTAAAGCACATGGCCTCATAATTCCTGTTTTAATTGCTGCTGTCATGTTAGCCAGCCTTTTTTTATCTGAAGACCCTTTTTTTGTTTTGCATTTTTTAATTGCACGTTTTTGACTGAACACGCCATTTTTATTCATTTTTGGCTATAAATAAAAATGTCTAGATGCAAAGAAGAAACTGATCCATTAATGTTAGCAAGAGGGAGGCCCTAACATACTGTAGGTTTGTGTCTGTTGGTGAGGAAAGGAATAATGACACAAGCCTCTGCTTGCAGGTTTAACGGATCCCACGCTCCCTGCTTGTTTTCTTTCATGTGCTTTGGCAGACTGTCAAAAAAATAAGGCTTATAAAAAAAACATGCAAAATTAACAAAATGTGTTTGTTTGGTCTCTCTTTTTTTTTGGGGGGGGGCTCTAGGCAAAATCTTTAAAAATCAAGTTTTAAGTCAAAAATCAAAATTAAGACTTAAAGGTTGATCTGCTGTTAAAGTCTGTAGTTTTGGTATCATCGTTATCTTTCAACTGGGCTTTGTAAATATTTGAATGAATCTTCTGTGAGGGTTTTCAATATTTCATGCTAATTATGGATAGTAAACCCCCCCTTCTCTCCCTTTCTCCAGATGTGCTCAGCTCTTCAGTTTGATTGACAGTTTGTGGCCTCCTGTAGTTCCTCTGCGAGTTCCTGGAGAAGTTTCATGCTATCAAACTGTAAGTATAATGCTAACACAAACATCACTAAGCAGCACGATGCCACATTCTACTCGATTCTGATTGGTCAGATGGTTCTAGCCAGAGGATTAAAACAACCCATGCTGCAGTTTTGTATACGGAGACATTTGTTTAACGTTTGGGGAAGGATTCTCTTTGCAGTTTTCTTAATAACATAAAAATCTGTTGTTAACTGGGTGGGTAGTCTGATTTTGCATTTCTCACAAATCAGAATCATGACTTAGAGACCTAATGCATTTTCTCTTTATTGCTTATCGATGTTCCTTACAGGGTCAAGCAGCTGCACCAAGTTTCTGTTACAGACTAGCAGGACAGCAGGACTGTGTGCTCATTAAGCATGAGTCACCACTGTACCGCCCTGCTTTCGTTCAGACCCTTCGAAAGATCCTGCAGGTTTCAGCTATATCTCCTACAATGTTTTGGCATCAATGTACAAAATTGTTAATACTTGTTTGTATTTTTATTTTTTTCTCTCCAGGATGGGCCGACAAGACGGCTGTGCAGCTTCAGGGGTGTGGTGGTTCATAAGAAACAAAAGGTCCGTTTAAGCTCAAATTAGTACAATTAGTATTTTTCCTACAGTAACTGTAGAGTTTGTCCTGTTTTTTAAAAGCATGAAATGAAACTTTGTGTTATGCAATATGAAAAACCATATTCTTATAATATAAGAATACTTGAAACACATAAAATGACAGTTAAATATATTTTAAAAACAGTTTCTTTGAAAGTGACTTTTTTTCCCCCAACATTTTAAGCTTATAATCTACTAAAAGGTGTGATGTGAACCTATTCATTCTCTAAGGTCGATTCTGCAAGGTCTTTGTAATCTATGAAGATAACTGGAATGTTTTGCTTTTAAAGTATACATTATTAATACATTTATTTTAATCCAGCTATTTCTTCAAAGGATTTTTTTACTTCCCTTAAACTATTAAATTACTATAATTAGTCTTCAAATTAAAGCAACATATTGTATGCTTTTTTAATTTTTTATTTTGACCGCTTAGACAGACGTGTTCCGAGTATAGTTTTTTAAAACGAATCTTTATCTTTGTTTATAATCTGTCCCTCGTCTCTAAAGTGTGTGCTTTAATAAAAGCTGGGCACCTGTATGAGGCTTTTAACCCTCAATTGCTCAAATGGATTAACACTGTAAACTATAGGCCGCTCTGAATAAGGACACACACCAGAAATGAAAATAAATATGTCTTGCTCAGAGACCCAGTAATGGCAGCTTGGTGGTGCTGGGATTTAAACCTACGATCTATCCAAATACAGGATAAAGAGAAGGACCTTTTGCTGTTTGTAACTGACTCCAGCTTGCAAGATGAGCAGAGCTCAGAAATTATTAGCAGAACTCTTCCTGTGTACGTGACCTCTACACTCCTGCTCCAGACATCTGTCTGTCAAGCCATCACTGCGCTCTCACCCCAGTTCAGGCCAATGCTTGTTTTTAAAGATACCCTAATCGAACAAGGTGAGCGGTTTTCCAGTAAAAAAAAATAATTCCTCTTAACACTTTAGATTGTAAATTAATTTAAAATCCACTTGTTTCTAATGGGAATCATATCCAGGAACAATCATCATTACAAGGCAGTCTGTGATTGAACTAGACTCTAAAAATCAGAATACCCCCTCCCTCCAGAGTGTGCTTTTAGACCAGCTGACCCCGCAAAGTCCGTCCTGCTCTCTGTGCACCGTTACAGGTCAGTACTTTGAGTTTTTTTCTGCAGGTTTCTTCCTCATGGATTCCACTCTAGATTCTTTTCCAGAACAGGTTCACACTGCATGTTGATTTTAGAACCTTTTTTTTTTCTTTTTTTTTTTTTAATCAACATTAACATGACTACCATAACATTTCTGGCCAAATTGTTGTTTTTTACTAACAGTGGTATGTCTGACAAAATGTCTTTTTTTTTCTTAAACCAAGTTGCTGGGTTTAATGGATTTAATTCATTAATTAAAGCCGCAGTGAGCAGATATAGAATTTACTATGATGGTAAAAGTAGATGGACAGCAACAGCCTAACACCGTGTGGCACCTGGATCATGCACTGAATTAGGTATTTGTGTACATGTTTTAATGATTGATTCTGTTCTTTTTCTTTTTTCTGTATCTATCTGTTTGCACAGGAATGGTGATGAATGTTGATGAGAGTTCTGCTTTTTCATGGCCATCCTGTAGTCATTGTGGAGGTGACAGCTTGGAAACCTTAAAAGATCGACAGTAGGGAAACTTTAATGCTTTGAAGTTTTGATGTACACTATATTTCCAAAAGTATTAGGGTACCCGACCACAGCCTGCTCCAGATGTGGAAGGAGTGTCTTACTATTTCCTGTAATCACCTCCAGATAGCTGTCCAGCTTCAGATCAAAAGAAGCAGAAATTGAATTGTCATATCTTTGCAGAGACGTGTTTTTCTGTGTGTCATGTGGTGTTGTGGACAAACCGAGCAAGAAGATGCATTTGGAGGTATTTCTTAGCTGCCCTTCTGTATGCCACTGGACAGTCAAAGTCAAGGTAAGATTTTCCAAATGCTGTAAATGTAATTTCAGATCTTTTTTTTTTCTTAGATCAACTTAAAAAAAAAAAGTCATCCAGTTTGCAGGGTGTAAACTTTTTTTAGTTTTGATTATTTTTGGATAATTTAGATTTATGGTTTTAGATTATTTTGAACTTTGAAACTATGAACCATGTGAAAGTCAATTTTTTTTTGATCATCAGCTACAGCAAAAGTCCATCATGTCCCTCCTAAACTCAGCAGGACTAACAGAGGTGAGATTTCAGTTGAACAGTGTATTCTGTTCGATGGCCACTTTTAATAGGAACAAAAAGCCAGAAGAATGTTATATAAAAAAAAATAAAATAGGGTCCCAATTTTGGCCGAAGTGTTCGGCTGCTTTAAAGACTTCCTGTACTCTTTAAAGTAGCACTAATGTGCATTTAGCTAAATGTGTCATTTGAATGAGATGTAGCGCCAGCATAGTTGAAGACGACTTGCTTTTGTCGTGATTGACAGGTTTACCAAGTGGAGGCGGTGCTTGGGAAGAGTATCGGCCCTCTGGACGCATTCATCAATGTAGTCACCCGTGGTTCTACTGCCCTCTGGATGGCTTTGGAGGAGATCACCCTTTGACCTGGGATCACCAAAACATCACGTGCGTCTTACCTCATCGGTCTGTCTGAATACTATGGCGGATATCATTTTTACAGCCTAATAAATCTGCATACAAGCCGGCAGAGTGTTTTTACAGCCCACACGGTCAGGCTTTGTGATGTAAAAGGTCTAAAAGAGACATTGGTCTTATTTAGTGTCTCCTATGCATGGAAAGGGTGAAAGATTTTTAAAGGTTAAGCCTGCAAGTTAAAACGCTTGGATTTCAAATTAACCATTTGAATATTATTTAAATGAATTTTAAAAAAGAAAGCAACAACCATGCATCACAAATGTTACTGAGCATCAAAATTAGACTCATATTTCTATTTACAATTTGAACAATAGTTTTCCCTTTAGCCACACCCACCCACCCAAGCCCTCTGCTCCTGTTTTCTATATTCACACTGACCAGCTCTGATACACATATTTAATTGTATTTTATTTCTATCAATATTCCATTTTTTTACTATTTCTTTTACAGACTTTATATAAAATGTTTACTTTTGAATACAAAGTATAAAGAAACATGTACCATAATATATGATTCTTTTGTAATAATTTAACATACAATAAAAAATAACAAATATAAAATGTTCACAAACTATTTACCAAGAAGTTCCGTTTAGGTAATTTTGATGCACGTGTAGCTACAGTCCAAGTATGGGGCCGTGCATATGAGGTATGTGTTTGATTTGGGGGGGGGGGGGCGCGCTAATGAATCACCGATTATCTGTGGTCTCCTGGCGCCTGAAGACGTGCCTGAGGCTTGAGAGCTCGCGTGTGAGCTGCTCTACAGTTTTGTGCAGCCGCTCGTTCTCCACGCTTAGTTCAATCAGCTTCTGCTGCGTTTCTAGATTGCGCTGTTTGGCCTTGTCCCTGCTTTTGCGCACAGCGATGTTATTCCGCTCGCGGCGCTGCCGGTACTCCGGACTGAACCTGTCCAGCGATTTCTTGCTTTTATCCTTATGCGTCCTGCGTGGAGGACTAGAGGATGAAGGCGAGGACAGGGGCTCGGGCGTGCTTGGGGGTGTCGGCTGTCCCGTGTGTATGCTCACCGACGTCTGAGCGCATGTCTCGATCTGCGACGGGAGAGACGACGGCGTGTCGCTGTCACTCCACTCAGATTCCTGCTTGATCGGGTAGCTCGAGTCCTTGGACGCGCTGAATGCGGACAGGTGGTGGTAAAAGTCCGACTTCTCGTGCTTAACGGCGCTGTTGAAGAGGTCTGCGAACAGCTCGTCGTTGCACAGCTCGAAGTTGGGCGCAGATGATATGGAGTCGACGTAAGCGCTGAAGTCGATTGCACTCTCGTCGTCGTACATGGCAGGCGCGTTGCTCAGCTCCACCACGCTGCTGCTGTTGGTATTAGTAATAGCAGGAATGTTGACGTTTTCTTCGGAACATTTCCCATCTCCTGTCAGCTTACTGTCGTAGAAGTTCGTAGGCTCCATCGCCCAGCTCATGTAGCATGGTGGAGACACGCACTCGGAGTCCAAGCTGCACGGCTCGCACATGAACGTAGCTCTCATCTGCTTCATGCAACGATTCAGAAACTTTACCGCAAACTTCTGCTATTAACCAGAATCTCGTGCGCTCCTGGATGGATGAACTGACAGATGACTCTAACACACTCCACGCGACTCTCATGCGTCTGAAAGCGTCCTGTGTGTGCGATAGTTTATACACACTCCCAGCTGACGTCAAGCCCTCACCACCCCCTTCGAGAAGCCAGTCGTTGCCGTTGCACGTCACGTGACGTGCCTCGCTCCTCATTTGCAGGCGAGTAGGACGCGCGCACACCCACCACATTACTACGAGTCTACTTCGACCAAGTTTTGTTTTCTCACCGAAAACGCTCGTGGACTGTCGTTAAAATGTTGACAACAACTAGGTTTGAATTGTTTCTTCAGCTGCAGTACAGTGTTTTAATATGTGGTTTTGAAAATAATTTTAAACTTTAAAGAGTCATCACTTAACATTCTCACTTGCCACTTTCTTCCTGGTCAATTGGGCAGTGGTGTTCAGATTGTGAAAGGTGTTAAAGTTTATTTTATCTATACACACCTTCCTCTAGGTAAGTGGGTGTAGGTACCACAATACTACCAAAGAAACCAGGTTGTGCCCTCTGAGGAATAAGTAACCAGATAGACTTGGCTGGACTCGTTGTTGAAGAGAACACGTACTACAGTAAAAAAAATATACTTTAAAAAGTATAAATTACAAGAGCCATAACCCACTGTGTAGACACTTTTGATGTATGCAGCTTTATTCTGTAGGTAACAGAAGTCCTTTGGTTTTGTGAGATCTTCAGCATCTAAAAGGCTGTAAACTATAGATACCACTTCAAGAAATGCTTCACATACAGTATTTTTTTTAGGAACCTGTCAAAGGTAAATGGTACTGGTTGCCCCCATTTTTGCCTAGTTGTGTTTATCTGTTTTTCTTTCATTGGCATACAAAACATCTGTTTTTTTTATTGTGTCTGCTATCATATTGGCTAGAAATTCAAAGAAGAAAATTTCATTGTGTCATTACGCCGCGAACAACTGGATCCTAGATGTTCTATTAAAATGTTTGTATTACAGCGCTTTTATTTTGTGCGCCCTCTGGTGGAAACAGGATTTCAGCTGATCAGCCTTGTTTTTATTTCATAGTTCATCTTCTTTTTCTTCTTCTCCTTTCGGCTGCTTCCATTTAGGAGTCGCCACAGCGAATCACCTGTCTCCACCTAGCCCTATTCTCTAT
>JAOTQW010000036.1:260101-270751 GCA_026260075.1 Sisor rabdophorus | reverse complement strand
GCAAGCACGGGGAGAACATGCAAACTCCGCACAGAAAGACCCCTTGCCCAGGAATTGAACCTGGGACCTTCTTGTTGTGAGGTGACCGTGCTAAACACTACCACGCTGCCTCCACATCTTAAATTATCTTTCATACATTTTTTTATCGATGCTTTTTTACAGAGTGTTTGGACCTTAGTTGAGAAGATAGTCAGGCAGCTTTATAATGTAGAATTCTCTGTCTTCTTAAAATATTGTAAAGACGAAACCAGCTGTTTAGGCTATTAGCCAAAGCATTTTCCATCCCTCCCACTCTTCCATTAGCCAAGTGATCATTAATATTGGAAAAGGTCATCAGTGGGCTGATGATGTCTTTTATTGGTCAGGTGTGTCCTGTAAAATTGCTTGCTTAAATAATATATACAACTGAATATCCAGTTGTTAGTTTAAGTCTTGGGTTTTAACCAGTGTTGTTAAAATTATTAGCTACCATAAGTAATAGGGAGATATTTACAGGCTCACTAGTAAAGAAACCATCAAACTGAGCCATTAAACTGGTGTGCTCAGAACTAGAAATACTGAAGACATGGAACCAAGCAACAATAAATTGAATGTTTAAATACACCTTTTAAGGACACACTGGAAAAATAATTATTTACAATTCACAAAGAGGTACAGATCTAAAGTACAAAAGGTCTGAAACTAAAAAGTAATAGAAAAGCCAAAGTTTGGAGAAAGAAAAGTTTCAACGAAAAAGATGAGCCTACCATCTCATCATTCAAGCGAGGTGTAGACAGTGTCATGGCTTGAGCTTGCATGGCTGCCTCTGGAACACCCTTACTAATCTTTATTGATGATGGAACCCATGATGGTAACAGCAGAATGAATTTAGAAGTTTGGCAATTTACAGAAAAATGCACAGAGACACTGACCCACAACACACTGCCAACCCAACGAAGCATTTTATCAGGACCAAAAAGTGGAGGGTTTTAGACTGGCCAAGTCAATCAGTAGACCTTAACCTTTCTGAGAAGAATTTTTGCCTCTTATAAATTTTGCCTCTTGTAAATCTTGTGGTACGAGCTGGGTTGATGTATCTACTGCAACCAAATAATCAGTGTTATTCCCTTTATCTATAAGCACTTATTTGCTCCTATATTTCTGTTAAACTAAAAACACGGCGCTCAAAAAAGGTGCCACAACAACACATCTAAATATCAGTATTCAAAAATAAATGAATCTTTTTACAATTTTTGTATCTATGTCAAAATAAGCCTATTTGTTTGGCAGAAAGAAACAGAAGCATTGAAGATGAAGCTGATTATTGAGATAAAGCAAGAAGCAGTCCTGAAAGTAAGCGCCTAAAACTTAGAAACTTATACATTCAAATATGAGGTAGCGAAAATATGAGGTACTCAAGCATGTAGACTCGCGTACACAAACATATACACTGAAACACACAAACATATGCACTCACATACCGAAACGGATACACTAACACACACAAACATACAATTGCACACACACACAAACATATACACCCAAACATACACAAACATGTACACTTACATGCACAAACATGTATACTCAAATATACAAACATTTACATTCAACACATAAACATGTACCCCCACATACACAAGCATCCACACTTTCATACACAAACATATACACTCACATACACAAAAATATTTTTTGTACTGCTCCTTGGCTGTCAGATGTGTTATGCAAAAGCCTGAGTTTAGCAGAGAGAAGATGTGAGTAATCACATCTAAACACAGATCCAGAATCCTCTTATCGACCACTGCTTAGTGTAATCATTTACAATCAATTATTCTTTTCGTCACATGTTGCTAGTTTGACATGATCCTGTACTCACATACATATACATTCGCATACACACAAACATAAACTCACATACATATACACTTACACATACAAACATACACTCACATAAACAAGCATATACACTCACATACACAAACATATACACATGCAAACATACATACACTCGCATACACAATCATTTTCACTCGCATACAGACATACTCGCATACACATACAAGCATATAAACTCACATAGGTGAACATGCATTTAAATGCAAACACATACCCTCAGATGTGCAAGCATGCACTTATTTATGCTAATAATTACCCTTAGCTATTTAAAGATGCACTCACACCAATTTACCTGTGAAAATGTCTGTCTTTTAAAACAAGGCCAAAATTTGTTTATTGATGAAAAACTTCTATCTTGGCGTACACACCAGTCACCACCTAGTATATCTAAAAGGTACAGATTTTTTACAGAGGTCCACAAAACTGCTTTTAATGTTCATTCTGTATATCTTCCACATAAATAAATATATATTTATTTAAATCTTTAAGGGAAACATTGCCTCACTTAAAAGAGAATATAATGCAATAGAAGCTGACTGCATGAGAGAGAAAAATGTGATAGTGAAAGAACACAAAGATGCAACATGTACAGTCACCCAGCTGGAGTCGGAACTGGTCATTCTGCGAGAAAAACACATAGCCAACTCCAAAGTAAGTTTTTTTTTGAATACACATGATAAATACAGAAGACAATGCATCAGATATCTTCAATTTCTTTTGTTTCTTGTGTTTTCTTGTTTGTTTGTTGTTGTTTTTTTTAGAAAATCCAGGACTTAAAAGGGAAATTGAGCGATGTTTTGACTGCACACCAAACCCTGACTAATGATCTTGACCAACAGAAGAGTGCCTGTCTTGCCCATCTGCGTTTGGCTGAAGTATTTACACTGACGCTCGGAAGTGTTTATAAATATATTTTTATACCTTTTGATGTGTGTATGTTATTTTAAGGGATCATTTTTCCTAACATTGTTTGCAGGAAGCCCACAAGGTAGTGTCACTGAGACGGGAGCAGGTCTCCAGAAGGATTGGGAAGCTTGGGGTGAAGTGTGAGGAATACAGAGAGGTAACAGCAGCAATGAAGAGCATAATAAGTGCTATGCCAATAGTTTTGGTAGAATTACGGTAAGTTGTGCGCTAGGACACATTTGCAAGCCTGCAAATAAAATCTACATTAAGATTCTGACATGTTTTGCTAAGAACACAATTTTTTTAAGACATGAATCTGAAATGAAGGAGTATAAGTACAGCCTGATCAGCACAATGATGTCCAGCCTACAAAACCACACGGTGGCCTGTAGAAACCAGACAGTCCATTTCAAGCAGACTTACTCATCCCTCATTACTCAGCAGCAGGCAGTTATTCAAGACCTGAAGGTTAATAACATGCTAAATATTATGATTAAACCATACTTTTTTGGCATCATAGTCAAGTTTCAAAAAGATGGATCAGTTTCTTTCTATTAGTTTCCTATTATTTAATAATTAATTACATGCTTAAGGTGACGATCAGTCACGTTACATCTGCACATTCTGTTCTGTATAAAATGTAGTAGCTTGTCTATATACTGTGATACAGTATATGATGGTGTCAATATGAAAATTGGTAAAAATTGAGATTTAAATTTCCCTCATACTCTCATGTCCCGACTCTGACTCTTCTTATCTCAACATTAGTGTCTGATCTCATAAATGCTATTGTAATTCACAGTCACATGACGAATATTTGAATCTATGGAAGGTCAGGTATCTCACCACTTTTGTCCAAATATTTATGGCTTGGATATGGCAGGAACCAATATTTGTGCCACTAGTTTGAATCATTGTTGGTAGTATCATGCTAAAAGGTAGACTTTATCTCTCTCTCAATTCTTATGTTTGAATTTTTATAAATGACAGATTATTGCTTTATAGGAGGTTTATCATTTGGAAAAATGTACAAATTAGGATGCACTGTTTTTTCCAGACATACAGATTATTATTGATATTGAGATTATGTGATGGTGTAAATGTACACTGGTCTAATTAGTTCTCATCACAGCAGTAGGGGTAAATACTTCTGATACCGAATGTGATGATGATACAATAACATGCTGAGTGATTGCAGGTGCATTTTAATCTAAACATTGCATATTTAAAAGGGTTAATTTTTTCAGGATGTCAGAAATTGATTACAATGAAAAGATTTTATTTTAAAGTCGAATTTTATTCCCCCTCACAGATATCATATATTTCCCTAATTTTGTCCTCTCCCGTTCTCCTTCACAACACTTATCCATGTTTGTTCTATTAATGCCAAGCATCCTCCTATAATTTTCTGTAAGAAATAATATGTTATGTGTTGCATGAACTCAATGAATTATCACTTCATTTTGCTTAGAAAAAAGCCATTTATTGGGGGAGTCGAGAATCAGGATTATGGCCCCAGTCAGAGCCTCGCTCCTGATGAGAGTCTCACATGGCTTATCTAATGTGAAATCGCCATGTGGTATATAGTTTCATTAAACGGTGATCAAGAATGCATTAGTTCAAAACAAGAAAAGGCAATGGAGCTTAATCCGCCATGCGCGCATGGGTGCAGCAAACTCCAAACAAGTTGTTGGTGCGAGACAGGCGCAGAATTAAAAGTCTTCCCTCATAGAGCCAGGGTCCCATTAGCTGGCTGCAGGGCAGCAGAGCAAAGCGCCTTTTTTCAGGCCTTGCACGGAAAACAATAAAACAGCAGCAAACACCCTCATTAAAGCTTCTGCTTTTACCAGTGAAAGAAAGGAAACAGTGGGGACTATGGTCGTCTGGATTTCTCTGAAGATTCCATGTTTATAACGTACGTCATGTATGATCAGATCGAATACTCAACTGTTGATTGGTCAATCCACAGCCAGTGTAGTTAAGGTTTGTTTTGTTTTTTTTACAGTAGTTTGTTGGAATATGAAAGTAGATTTTAGTATCTTTTTTTGTATAAAGTGATTTTTTTTTTTTATAAAGAAACTTTAAGACAATTATAAAGTCAGTGTTTTAAACCATTAAAATAAACTCATAAAAAAATCTATTTTTAAATTAGCATCACAGACAAATTGGCTTTTGTTAATTATTTGATTATTCTCTTTCTCGTATTAAAATCAATGATAAAGGTGTTTCTCAAAATCACGTGTCTGTAAATATATAAAACAACTTTCAGGTTTTGAGTTTGGTTTTTTTTGTCTGCATTTCTACCAAGTTCATTTGTTTGAAAGAAATTAATTCAAACAGACACCATATGGCAGTCATATAAAGCATCCATAAGGCATGTATAAACAGCTAGTCGGGTGTTGAAGCCGAATATGTACTCTAGCATGACTTCCATTTTGAATCAATTTGTTTTTCCATTGCAGTCCCCTTATCATTTCGTTTATTTGATAAGAGCCATTTCTCGTCAGGGAAAGAAAAGAGGACGCGAAGTGCCGACACCATTAGTTTCTTACACTCAACAAAGCATAATTTGTTCCATTTACATTTTGCGGGCATGCAAGACAGGCTTTGTCAGTGCCGCATGCAGTAATTAAGCTTTAAATCAATAGGCTGCATTTGTCATGTTTATGGCCAAGTCCCTCTGCTGGCTTCCACTCATCAGTTAGTGCTGCACTGTTTTACTGCCCAAGTGCACTACATTATTTGTACAGGTACGACAGTCGTGCTCGTGACTCTGTCCCGCCTGCAGCCGCCAGAGCGGCATGGAGATGAGATGAGACAGGCAAATCAGCCATTTATTTATTGTAATTTGTTTACATGCTCTTCTAAGTGCCGTCTGATTATTAGTGTTTGTGCATGTTGAAGCAAAGAGGTTTCACCGCAGCACTGCGTCTTGTGACATGCATATATTTGTTAATGAGGATTTCTTTTTGGGGGTGGGGAGGTTTTGCACTGAAAATTCAGATTTGATTTAGAGACGTCACCTGTTGTAGTTTGTGAAGTGTTTGTTTTTATGTCAAGTCTTACACTGTTATCTTCATTCTCATATTTTACATGTTATTAGTATAATTAAGTCTAATTTCAGGAGGATGAAGTTTAAGTGTGAAATTAATTACATTTAAATTACATTCGATTTCCTGTTAGTTTCATTTGTTTTATTTGCTAACTGTTATGTTTTATTAAAGCAGTATGGCAACTCGGAAAATGCTGACTATAGCCTACAAGCATCTATCCCCCTTCCCTGCAAATCAATGTCTAAAGCCACACCTCCCGAACGAGACAACATTACTATAACACTTGTAATTCATTAGGAATTTCTTGTGCAGTTATTAAAAATTAAGTGCAGTTATTAAAAATAATTTTAAAAAACTATCAAAACACACCAAAATCCAATTACAACATATTCCTACCTGTCCCTACATTAACCATGGCGGTACATCATTTGGGCGTATTTATACCTGATCACTTATGTTTTTTTCCTGATTAAATAGCTATCCAATGTGTACACACGTTCCATTTACACTTGGCTACACCCACTGTTATATTTACTCTTTTTGGGTTTGCAAATAAAGCCAAAAAGCCTGCAACACCACTTATGTACCAAAACACATATATCATCAGCATTTTCACTGTTGATAGTATTAAACATAGTATTGGACAGGTCACCAGTCCATTGCAGGGCCACGTGTAGACGAACAACTTTATTGTTTAACTCAATGTTTTTGGATTGTGGAAGGAAACCGGAGAACCCGAAGTAAAGCCACTCAATTGCAGGGAGAGCATGCAAACTCATGCACAGAAAGACACCTTGCCCAGGAATCGACTCTACGACACTGGGCCCAAATGATGTACTTGTATACTTATTTGGCAACTCTGCCTTTATATTTACAAGGCACACTCTATCTTGATACCATAAAGCTCACTGACTATTACAAGGCATTAGCACTGGAGACCAAAGTGTCCTAAAATGTAATTAATGACTATTTTTTTAACTCTGTAAAATGGAGGCATTTTGTTTATTATTAGTCTTAAATAAATCAGAAAGTCTTTTTTTGATAACTTATTAAAAAACATAGACCAGCTGCAGAACAGCGACGTCACTGATGTTTCTCTTTCTGACTGTGCAGGCTTATTTAAGAAAAGCTATAGAAGAGAATGGCGTGTTGGCACGGGAGTACGAAGAGCTGCAAAAAGCTGTGATTGTTGCCAAGCGAGAAGCTGCATTTGCATCGAGCAAGAGAAACAGAATAGAAACCTCTTTCAACGATTACATACAGGTAGAAAAATTACAGTTTCTCTTGCTTTTGAAAACATATAAAGCAACAGAGGGCTCTGATAGTGACATATGCGTCACTGTGGGCTGTTATATATACAGTACATACAGCATGACGTCACAGATCAGTGCCATGTGTCGGCAGGGCAAAACTGCAGTAAAACCATAAAGTAATCAGATCAGAGAATCACAGGTTTAATTACCAGCACCACCAAGCTGAGCCCCCAAACATGGCCGTCAACCATCAACTGCTTAGTTGATAAAGGAAAGCTGCTTTGGATAAACAGCAGAAATGTCACTAGTCATATTCACGAACGAAACCTGGTAATTTTGATTACCCGGAGGAAACCCACGCAAGCGCGGGGAGAACTTGCAAACTCTACACAGAAAGATCCGGAAACCCACGACTTTCTTGCTGTGAGACGAACGTGCTGAGCACTACGCCACACGTTGCCCATTCAACACACTGCTGTTTCCATAAAAACGTGCCGCTATTGATAACGTAACAATTTTGTTAATGGTCATTAATTTTACTTTTAGATTTTTTGCAAAGCTGCTGTCCTGTAACTATTAAATTAGCATCTTAATTTACAGAATGTTAGTGAAAAACTGGCAGTATAACAGCAATAAAATGCATCACAAAGTGTTGATTACGGTTTAGGAAAGGGACATCATTATAAATTATTATGATGTATTTTTATTAATATTATTATGTATTTTTATGTTTATTTGTATTACCTAGTTTTCTAATCATTAAAGAATGTACAGGAAATCAGGTTTGTTTATGATCTTTTTGGAAATAATTGCTCTAGAATAAGAGTATAATGTAATAATTTAAATTGAATATAAATTATATAAATTCTGAACCAGCAGCACACAGCCGTGGCAGAATTGGAAGAGAAAAGTAAAACCCTAATACTTTTACACCTCCTCATTTAACTACATGAACGTTATCAAGTGAGAAATGCATGCAGAAGGCAAATCCTGTGGACGGGATTCTCCACGCTGCTGATCAAAGCCAGATTTCCTTGCATGCAGCGTTCAGCCTTTTACAGTTTGTTGTTTATTTTCTTACCAGAGACAATTTTTCCTCATTTATTCATTTATTTATGAAATAGAAAATATGTCAGTTGGGTTTGAAGCGAACGCTATGGAAACTGTTTAATCCCCAAGACATCAAGGCACATAAACAGATTCCCATTCAAACAACACAGTAAGAACATTCGTAAGGAGTCTCCAGTGCAAGAATGTAGTCACAGTGTTCGGATTTTCCCTTTCTTAAGAAAACTCAGCATTTGCATTCATTTTTGGTTCCCTCCGACAGTTCTGTTGCTTTGTCTCGTGCCACCGTTCGCATCTTTCCGGCCTCACGCCGAGACTAATGTATACCTTTTAACATTCTGTTTCACGAGGAATGAACCCCATGTTTTTTCTCTTTTTTCCCCTCTTTCTTCAGCAGTTGATGGCTGAGGTAATTCTCGTTAGTTCTTTCATGCTCCAAGGAACACATTGCCAAGCAATGATAAGCTTAAAGGAAGAGAGAAGAGATGGGGCGAAGCAAACCAAAACATCCTTTAGAATTGAAAATCCTGTTTTGTTTTTTTTTCTGTAGTTTTTTTGTTGTTGTTTATTTTTATTTATTTATTTTTAACAGGAAAACTATTTCGTAAAAGAGAAACGCAAGCAGCATGTCTTTTTTCTTTTTCTCTCTCTCTTTTCTTTTTTTCTATTTGGCACACACACACACACACACACACACGGTTTTATTGTCTTCTTCCAGTGGACTCAGAATAATTTCTAATTGCGGCAGGGGGTTCATGACTCTTTGTGTATGTGTAAAATATGTCTGGAGGGGATTGGTATAAAGTTAAAGCGGGCGAAGTCGAAAGATTTTACTCATCAGCTTTGCAGTCACAGAGTTTGCCTCAGCTAGAACAAAACCGCTGAAGCATTTAGAGAAAATTAACCCCCCATCCTGGCAGCCAGATGTGACTGGATTCCACCCAGTGCACATGAGTGGGCAGGGAGAGCAGGAGACTGTGAAATTCCTGTCAGGCCCGTGTACTGCAGAATGGGCTATTGACTGCTTTCTCTATTTCCCTCCATCATTCTTCTTGAACACTGCCATTAATTTTCTCTCTCTCTCTTTCTTTCTCTCTCTCTCTCACTCGTTTTTCCTTTTCCCCTTTTTTCTCTTCTTCCCAGCTTTTATTGTTGCAGGGAAGGAAGCACAAAGCCATGCTGAAATACTTCAAACACCGCAGCGTCTACATCCAAGCCGAGCTGGCCCGCTTCCAGGCCCTCTCTAACCAGAACAAACAGAAAATGAAAGCCCTCCAGGTATGGGTGCTTTATAGAGATATGTGTATACACACATATGCAACAATAACACTTATCTAAAAAGGATTACAACCAATTTTCTGTAAGACATCCCCTTCATTTTGTATGCTAATGAGCAAGCCTAAATCTAATCGAATTAACGAATGTAGCACGGGACTCATCCAGAACGTCTCTCTTACCCGTCCCTATTATCATTTTGGTTATGTCGCACACACATTTATAGATTTATGCCGTTTAGCACTCACTCTTATGCAAAATTTATCTCGTACTTTAAATTTAGTATGGAGGTTATAGGGACCTTAATCAGGGGCTCAACCATGGCAGCTTTTTGTGGTTCTGGGAATCAATCCCGCAATCGATTCAAGCTTACATTGGAGACTCCTTACATCACTTAAGCGGTTACTATAGAATCTATAAAGCTATCATTCTAGCACACACACCAAAAAAAATCAGATGACCTAATAATTAATCCCTAATTAATCAACACCTCCTAATCAGTTTTTAGCAGAGCCATGGTATCACACAGCGCACATTAATGCTTTAGTAGACATAAAAATGAGTCTACAGAATCAGAATTTTTTTATGTCTAACGGTGAAACTGCGGGTGTGATGTGCCCACTATAATAAGGTGAGTCCTGGTGTGCTTGCCGCTCAGTCAAGGGAGTCAAGCTTAGGAAGCCGGCCTGGGGAATGGAGCATGAAGCCAAGGAGTTCTTAGGGCTCTTCCGAGTGTGAAGGACAAAGGAGCGGCCTTACTCAACTCTGTCGCAGCTTAGCATAGATCTCCTCCCCCTGCCTAACTCTCTCTCTTAGACACACACGCACACACATTTAGTTAATACTGCAAGTACTATAGCGAGAAGCAAACTTGCGTGTAATTCTGGTGAAAGTGAGTGTCGAATGACTCACCTTTGTGTGTGTGTGTGTGCATTTGTGTGTTTTTTCTAGCTTAAAATTTTAACAAAAGCAGCACTTCCTAGAATTTATTAACAGAACAACCTTAACAACACTTTTTTATTTCTAAAAACTTTTACATGACTCTGTATACACACACACATTTACACAGTGAAACAAATGTAAGTAATTCAACAAATGATTTAAGACTGTGATAAATTTGTATGTATGGATGTGTTTATCCAGAAATTTCCCATAGTAAACATCATGACCTCATAACAAGGCCTTTACACAATGCTACATTAGTCCCCATAGACTAT
>JAOTQW010000036.1:211673-230671 GCA_026260075.1 Sisor rabdophorus | reverse complement strand
TCCCCCCCCCCCCCCCCGTATTTTTCTGCAAATATCGCCGCCTTAATCTATAAAGATTTTTTTTGTTGTACAGCATGGTGGCATAGTGGTTAGCACGGTTGCCTCACAGCAAGAAGGTCCCGGGTTCGATTCTTGAACAAGTGGTCTTTCTGTGCAGAGTTTGCATAATATTCCCAACTTTAAAAAGACTGACGTATGTCTGACAGATTCTCAAAAGAGTGTTGACACACGAACACAGCAGGACACCAAGCTTACTTGTTTGCAAGTGAATAAACATCTTTATTCTACCAAGCCAACTATTTTTTTATATCTTGGCTAAAAAGAATCACCAAAAAAAGTTATTGGATTAAGACTTTGAATGTAACTTGAAAAATAAGTTTAATCCCCAAAAGTAAAAACTGGTGTAGATTTACACTCTTAGTATTTTTACAGGCTAAATTGCCAGTCAATAACTGTCCCCTTTTAACAGTGAAAAAATGTTTCAAAAAAATATTATTTTAAAATATTTTTTTTAATAACATAAGATCTGGACAAATTCTTGTTAAGGTTTTTAACAAAAAATAAGTGTTTTATATATGCAAATGTTCTTTATTTGCTTTTAAAAATCTTTTTTACATCCTTGAACACATACAAATTATTTACCCCTTCGACGAAACATAAATGCTAATAGTCTATAGCGATGTTGAGATATAGACAAACCTACAAGTTATAGCGGTTTGAGTAAACTTGCACGAAACCATTACTTTATGCTCGTCTATATATCCCTAAAATATTGCAGCAAGATTTGTGAGACCCTGTAGAACAAATTTCTTGTCCATTTATTCTTGTGTGTGAGGCGTGTGTTCATCTACGTGTGGCCCTGGGATACACTGTCGACCTGTCCAGATTGTACCCCTGCCTCTTGCCCTATGTGCGCTTCAGCAGACCCTCAAGTTAATTTGTGAACAAATTGTTTAATTCATACAATATATTGTATATAATTGTATAATTTCCCTGAATCTCCAGAACATAGACCACTTTCATTGACATCTTTATTGTATTGTTTTAAGTCTCCCACTTAAAAAAAAAAAACAAATACATTTTTTGCCATAATAAAGTAGCGCTAGCTTATTGTAGAGTCCGTAGATTTCAGCTAATTTCGTTAGTTTGTTTTTACTTATGGTGGTATTTATTAAATATTTATCAAATGGTACAAGTGAATTTGAAAATTTGTATTTTTTATATTCTTTTTTTCAATTTATCTTCTATACCCGCTTATTCCCCGAACTCGGGGTCATGGGGGTCTGCTGGAGCTTATTCCAGTGCACATAGGGAGAAAGGCAGGGTGTACACTCTGGATAGGTGCCAGTCTATTGCAGGGCCACACACACACACACAGCCACACGCATTCACACTTCTATGTACATGTACCCGGAGGCAAAGGTGCCTGCGATTCGAACCCAGGACCTTCTTGTTGTAAGGCGACCGTGCTAACTCCTACGCCATCGCGCTGTCCTCCTTGTATTATTATGGAAAAAAAATCCTCATGTTCTCTTCTGTGGATGTATAAAATTAAAACTACTGGTTTATTGCATTAAGTAGTTGCAAAGTATGTACTGTGTAATAAATAAACCATTGATTTGGATTAATTGTGATTTGACACATTATTGGTTTGTGCAGAATCGGTGAACTGCAGGAAGTGATGCAGGACATAAATAGGAAGCAGTGTGATGAAGGCTGGTCTCCTGCAGAAATGGGTAACTTGGACAGGTATGGGAGTCTGTTTGCGTATCCTGTGTCTTATACTGCAGTTTTCCTCACTCTCATCTCCGTCTGTCTGGTCAGGAACAGCGAAATCCTGGAAGCTTCCAACACTGATGCTGTCGTCCTGAACATGTTGTCTTTCACATCACCCCTTTCTGAGGAACTGCTGGTAAAAGACTTGAGTCTTAGGGTGTGTGAGGGGACACACCTGCTGGTGGTGGGAAACACTGGCACAGGAAAGACATCCCTACTCAGGGTCCTCAACCTTCTTTGGAAACAGTCGAATGGTGGGAGAGTAAGATTTTCATTACATATTTACAATATTTGCGTAAAGTGAATTAATTAAGCAATTGATGTAAATTAAGTTGATGAATTGACGGCCATTGTTGGTTTGCAGGTTCCGTTCAGATAAACACATGTTTTGGGCCGAGGGGAATAATGTTTCTGCCCCAGAAACCTTTTCTGACTGATGGCACGCTTCGGGAACAGGCCAGTTTTTCCAGACATTCTTTTGGAAACATCCAGCTTTTTATGTCATAATCGATATAAAGTTCCAGTGCTTATTAATATTGATTAATTTATAACATTTCTAAAAAGGGTGACTGTACCACAGATGCTCTAATCTGTTGGGGTTTTTTTGTTTATAATGCTTTGCAAATAGAAATTTAAAGGGCATGTTTACACCCAACAAAATTGATGCTTACATGTTTGCTGTGACCGCAAGATATTCACTACAGTTTTAACAGATTCTCATTAATTGTATGTCCTTTGTTGTGGTTTCAATTTCTGATTTTCAAGGCAGCTTCTTTTCAAGAAATGTGATGCATGTTAGAGGTTTTTTAAGTGTTTAGGTGCAGAATATGCAGAGCGTTGGGAAACTGCTTTACACACAGTAATTTGCATTGGAAGCAGTAGATTCTGCATCACAACTGCAGTTTCTTACAAATAAGAAACAAGGTAGTCTGTTTGGTGAATTACTGATCACCTGGGTGAAAATTGGTTAATCTTAAATAGATTGGTAGATCTGCGTTGTTACTTCTGTTTTTCTTGTTGACACTTTTTGTTGATTCGTTTGCAGGTGATTTTCCCTTTACAGGACTTCTATCCAGTCACAGGTACAATTAAGTTTATCTGTTAGTTAGTAAAATGACTAAAGAATGTATATACAGATCTTCACTCTCCTCCATTACAAAATGGATTAAAATGAATGGATTTATATCTGCAAAGTTCTGCAAACAAAACCCTGTAATAAAGTTAAACTGTAGTCTAAAGGTCAAAAGAATTCTGTATCAGGTTTTCATCATGGATTATTGCTGCTTTCATTATTGCATTCATCTTTCTCTTGATTGTCCTTGCTGATGAAAAACATCCCCACAGCATGATGGAGCAACCACCTTGCTTCACTGTAGATAGTGGATAGTATTAGCCAGGTAATGAGCGGTGTCTGATTTTCTCCAGTCAAGGAGGTTTTGGCACTCCAGACATGCTGTCATGTGCATCTAACTGAGTAATGGTTACCATGTCCTCTATTTCTGTTTGTCTGAAAAATCTTTTGTGATTTTAATATACTTTAGTTTACAGACGAGAAAGGACATTGTGCTCACTGGGACTTTTAATGCAGAATGTTTATCCCCTTTTCCAGATCTTTGCCAATACAATGTTTCTGGGATCCACAGACAATTCCTTCAACTTAATGATTTAATTTATGCTCTGACCTTAATTGTGGGACCTTATGTAAGAAGGGTATGTGTCCTCCAAATCATGTCTTATCTCGAAGGGGATCACTGGAAACAGGATGTACCCGAGCTTTAGTTTAAAAATAGCTGTAAATGTGTGTATTTTTATTTCCTTTTATTGGATTGTAATAAGTTTGCTAAGAATTAATTCAAAGTTCTATGAGGAACGTGATGACTTTTTTTAAAATGGCTGTAACTTTAAATGTTTAAAAGTGAAGCACTTAATAGTGCTATCTGGTTTAATTATATGAGTAACCTTTTGCTTAGGATCTGTTGACGACGAGAGAATTCTGCTATACCTGGAACTGGCTGGGATGGTGAGAGTTTATTTACATTTGCAGGGCAAGCAATATTGTTATACAACCAAGCAATTGAGGGTTTAGTAGGTTTGCTTAGGAATTCAGCAGTGGTGGTCAATTAGTAGTCCATCTTCACCACTGAGCCACCACTTGACATGCATTTAAAGATTAATTCATCTTCTATAATCACTTATTCCCTTAACTCAGGGTCTGCTAAAGCCTATCCCAGCACGCATAAGGTGTAAGGCAGGGGTACACCCTGTATAGGTCCCCAGTCCATCGCAGTATCACACATGGATAAACAAACACTCAGTCAGTCCTATAGGCAATTTATGGCCAATCAACCTAATGTTTTTAGACTGTGGGAGGGAACCCAAACAAGAGCGGGGAAAACATGCAAACTCTGCAGCGAAAGCGACGTGAGGCGCCTCTCTGAGACAAACATGCTAACCGCTAAGCCACGTGCCGCTGCTATGTAGAGATTATAGATGACTATTTTTTTGTTGTTGTTTACTGTGTGTGTTTGTGTCTGTTTCAGTCCAGTCTGTTGAAGAGAACCGGTGGTCTGGATGAGAAAGTTGACTGGAACTGGTGAAGTACATGCACAGAGCTAAACCTTTGCTCTGTTGTTGCTTAATAAAATGTTGCATTAATAAACGACAACTCAGAGAATCAAGGACATGTGCTTTTTCTTTCATACTCAGGTATGACGTCTTATCCCCAGGAGAGATGCAGAGACTGTGTTTTGCCAGGCTTTTCTACTTGCAACCAAAATATGCAGGTGAGACTTGGGCTGTTCTGGTTTATTTCACTGTGAACAGCTAATCCATAGACACAGTGTGATGTTTTGCTGTTGGTTTTAGTGCTGGATGAAGCCACTAGTGCTCTGACTGAAGAAGCGGAGGAGCAGATGTACACTATTTGTAAACAGCTGGGGATGACTCTGATCAGTCTGGGCCACCGCAACAGCCTGAAAAAGGTATCCAGCACTCTGTGTTAAAAACACAAAGCACAAAGTGTGTTTTATTACTACCCTTATAGTTTATAGCACTGAGCACATCAGATTATTTTTTTAATGAGGCAAATAATCCTCCAATGGAAAATGCCTCTTCCCTGAAGAGGAAGGGACACAGGAAGTAAAAATAATACTACTCAGTTTTTAGGTGTGACCTGTAACATTGTTAGAACATTATTTATAGGACATTATATTATTAATTAAGACATTTACAAACAAATTAATTTTCTCTCGTCTTGTTTTAGTGTAATTTCCTGTTTATTTTTGTTCTTAATTGTTGCAAGCTCTGTTGTTCTGCCATTTGTTTGTATAGTTTGTATTGCTTTGCCCATGAAGACAGCATTAGATGCTAAAATAGCATTATATAACAAAATGACCAACCAACTAATGTTATTGCAAGCAGTTAATTCTCTATGCATACATTTTAAATTTTTTGTCTGATTAATTGGTTCTTTTTGAAGAACAAAGTTTTCTGTCTGCTCTGCGCAGGTCGTTTACGTGGCAGAGCACTGACATTTTGTTGTTTTTAACATTAGATATGGGTTAAAATCCTCTAGCGCGATGGTCCCCAATCTTTATTGCGCCATAGACCGGTTTGATGTCAATATCTTCACGGTCCGGTTTGTAAGGTGCGGCGGATAAACACAACAAAATAAATCAGGATTAAAAACTGTGGTATTTACTAAATATAATAAACATGAATCCATTGTGTACTCATATGCAATACATTTATATCTTTTCTGCCCAATAATGCTCTCTGATCACTATCTTGATGTTTAAACATTCCACATTATTATGCAAATTGTGTTTAAAGGTCATGAAGGTGATTTTTATTTCAGTTTAAACACATGGATGGAAATGTGTATCAGGGCTCTTCCAATCCAATCAATCTTACACACCTGTGCCAATTAGTTTGCAGGTGGGTTTAGTTAAAGGGAAACTACCTAAGAATGGATGTTTCACATTATTAAGCAGACCACCATTTTCCAGCAATATGGGGAAGAATCCAGCTGCCAAAAAGTAAAAAATAGTTAATTGCCTAGGATCTTTCTGAAGGTGTAAAAATAATTCTGTTAAATATGTTGAGTTTCTGAGTGACCACTTTCTTCTGTGGTTCAAAAAAAACGCGTGCCCCTTGTAGCAAGATCATCTTGAAAGCATGAAAATGCACCATCTCATGCTGCAAGGAATACCTGTGCATCATTGCTATGGGCATAACACAATAAAACCTCATGGTGTGGGCCCCTATCCTCCCCCGATCTTTGGAGCATCATGAAGCAAAAGATCTATAAGGGTGGGAGGCAATTTACATCAAAACAGCCTCCCTGGGAGGCTATTCTGACATCCTGCAAAGAAATTCCAGCCGAAACCATCCAAACAACTTCCTGACAACTTCCATGTGAAGCTCCTATCCAATAAGGGGTCCTATGTAAAATGTCATTTGGCTTAAGATATTTCTTGATTAAAAACGCGTTTGATTTTGGCAAATATAACCTGCAAATGCTTGCAATTTTACTAATGACCATTTTCAGTTGTTTACAACAATAAAATGTTTTGAAACTCTATTGTGATTAATAATGTGAAACCGTTTATTTTAGGATTTAGTTAAAAAAAAACTGATTCAGAGGTTCAGTCGAGTTATACTCTAATGCTTGATGACTCAAATTATGAAAACTACAATTTGTATAGATTTAGGAGAAATAGAGAAAAATTACATTTGCATAATAATGTGGAACGCGGTAAAAATAAGATGCGACAAATATAAAGTGACTCAGTATAATGCTGAATCAGCAGGAGCCCTAAGAAGCTTGTTTCTTGATTTTTTTTTTTCATTTTTTTTAGACCGAAGTCAAACTGAAATAATGCAAGTTTTTTAATCCTTCTGAATAGACCGGTACCGTTTCTAGGGTTGGAAAAAGGCTGCTCTAGCAAACCACTAATCTGAGCTAAAACACTGTGTGGAATTAAGCTAATATGTTTAACTCTTATTGGGGAAAAAGTGCATCTTTATTTCTGGGGGGTTTTACACTGAGAGCTAAAAAGGAAATATGAGCATTGGCCGAAATGTTAGTGTCTGTGTTTAGTTATTCCTTATTTATAGCTCTTAACTAGTGTAGACTGATTCACTACCCAGTGATCTAAAGATGCACTACACCCAGTGTATAATGGGAGACTTAAATATCATTTCTACAGTTAATAGTGTTGCACCCCCCCCTTTTTTTTCTTTTTTTAAACAGTATCATGATGTAATGCTGAAGCTGTGTGGAGGCGGACAATGGGAGCTCTGTGAATTAGAATAAAGGAGAAATTCCAGCTGGAAAAAGGAATTTAAAAAAGAAAAAAAAATTGTTTTCTATTATTTATCAAGAAAATGTGCAGAGATCTGCCGTATCTCTGATGGAAGTTTGTTATCCTCCTCCGGAAATGTTTACAACTGGATTGTTTTATCTTTTTTTCACTAAATCTCCAGGTTCAGATATAGATTTAACTTGTCTATTTTCCAAATTTGTTATTAAAATCTGTAGCTGGAACTTTTTCTAAAGAGCCTGTTCTTTGTGGCAATTGTCAGCACTGTTGTAAGGTGTTTTGGCGTAGTGATTGAAAATTTAATTCCCAGCACCAACAATCTGCCAATGCTGGAGCCTCTGAGCAAGACCCTTAACCCTTAGTCCTCAGTAAGGAAAAGTAAAAAAATTTAGAATTCTAGAAAAGGGCATATGCCAAATAGCAGTACTTTTTAATTTATATCAACTTAATTTTATTATCCTTTAATCTTAAAATGAACATTATGCATTTCAGGAAATTATTAAATAAATGAATTTTATTAAAGACAAAGGGAAAAATGTTTATTTTGAAGAATTTACTGAACCTGATAGAGTTTTGTATTGGGGTAAATTTATTTATATATATGTATATATATTTTTTAAAAATAAAGTGATTTTGAACCTAGCATTTTCTTTAATTAGCAACTCCACAAATTACATGTTTTTCGGTAAATGACAAAAGTTTATTTTTCTACTCACCCTTCGTTAATTTGTCAGGATGTTTGTTTAGTAGAGTTTCCTAAAGAGGCCTGTGTCTGTATTGGGACAAACGTACAATATAAATCCATCTCTGGTATAGTCAGCACTTTTTTTATTTTCTTCTAGTTTTTCATTTTGTTACTTTCTATTTGCTTCAAACCTATGCACTTCTGTCCACCTATTTCACTTATTTCTTCGATTTTTGTTTCACTTGGATTGTTTTAATAGGGAATGAACGCTTAACTAGTTTAAATGGCACTTCAAATATACATCTGTATAAATCTGTAAATACATTTGTATGAACTAGTAATAAAATGCTTATTTAAATATTTTTTAATTAAATATGGTAAGTATTGAGAGCATTAATTATGAGTAGAATGTTGTGTGAGTTTGAATGATTTGTGACTGTTTTTAATTCTCTTTATTCTGAGGAATCAGTGTGGTGTAATTTGTACTTTTGAAAACAAAATTTAAAGCTGGGAAAAGCTGCCTCTGTAAACGGGCAGTGACGCAGAGCTACTTGACTTTCAAGCCACTTTAAATACGAACTGAACTCAACCTGCTGCTGTCAATCAAACACACAGCCTGAATCTCCTGTCCTGAGAGAAGCCCGCCTGACTTCTGACTGAAAACACTCGGGTCAGTTTTTCCACTGGTGTGAGAAACAATCCTTGAGCTCAGCCCTCACCAGCTGACGGAATACATTCATAAACCCAAACTACTGTGTTTAAAAATACTTTGCAGAAAAAACAATAGGGATAAAGAACAAAACATTTAGTAGTTACAAATAGCCATTTGTGTTTTGTTAGTAGGCTCAAAAAATGTACAAGAAGTTTTATTCTCAAAAAAAAAAAAAAAACTACAGTCATCCAGATGCTGCAGAAGTGTAAAAGTGTACAGCCATAATTAGAAAACACTATCCACATGTGTCGAAGACCGGATGTTCTAATCAGAATGTTGTTCAGTGCTTTGTGTTGCCTCTGCAGACATTCCCTTAGTCTCTGCTGTTTGGCGTTTAATTTGGATGTTACTTTATTGTGATTTGGCATTTAATGCTCATAACTTCACAAAATTTGTATTGGCCTTTTGCTTATTTACAGCATTTAGTAGATGCTCTTGTCCAGAGTGAGAGAGTTCGGTCTTTAATCGTCAGAGTTTCCGCTCACAGTAATTGAAAGTTTGGCCTTGTGTCCTGCTTCTTGGTGAGACGAGTCTGGTGTTAGTGGGTCTGGCTTTGTTGTCGTCAAAGAATAGGTGAAAGAATAGGTTTGGTACTCCACCACAACCATTATACGCCAAATACACATTACTGTTAGTATAGTTACATCGGGGAGATGAAGAAAAAAATTGGTGTAGTGAGAGAGGTGATGAAAGGTGAGCGTTCAGAACAATCGGAACATGGCGACGAAAAAGTGAACACCTGAGACAAGATGAGTTGTGCTTTTGCTGTGCTTTATATTGCTGTGTGAGGAGTGATAACTGCTTGGTGGTAAAAAGGGTCCTGCTCTGGTTTTGACTTTGTTCCTTCTCAGGGGCCCCTAGCATTTTTTGGCCCCCGTGAAAGAATATGGTTGGTACCCTATTACACACCAAATACACATTAATGTTAGTACAGTTACTACACTTTTGGGCGAGCCCATGGAATTACCCTAAATTTTACCCTGTTAGCGGAGCATAGGGTGCCCTAGCAGTGCGAAATAATCATAGACCACCTGATCAGCAGTCCTGCACACCTTACGCACTGGTCTACCACCTTCCCGATTTTTATATTATATATACAGATTGTGCGGTATATTGAAGACGTGGTGTTATTCTGGTCTGTGACTCTAACATGGCTGCGATTAGATGACCTGGGTTATTTTAGAAACGACGCAGAGCTGCTGTTGTGATATCAGCGCGTCAGAGAGAGAGTGTGTGTGTGTGTGTGTGTGTGTGTGTGTGTTTGGGGGTGGGTGGGGTGGATTGGTCGTGCACACGAATAACCCTGTACAGCTTTTTCGTCACCACGTTCCGCTTGATCTGAACGCTCACCCACTTCCATCACCTTCTCACCACACCATTTTTTAACTTTTCTCATCTCCTGGATATAACTGAAGTTTATGACACGTTTCGGACACACCTGAGGCACCGGTAAGGACCTGGGACCACCTTCAGATGTCTTGTGTTATGCTGTGGAAAAACTTTTCTTGTTAGTGCGTTTGATTAGATTGGGCTTATTAAAATTAATTCTGCTGTGTAAACTCGAACCAGACTTTACGCTGTAGATTTCTTGTCAGCCTTATCATTTTCCTTAGTTAATGTAATGCGATTCAAATAATACAAAAATAAAATCTTTCTCGTTCTGATGAACGTCCTATCGAGCAGCTGATCGCGCGCCGCTTCTACAAATGGCAATAAAGCGAGACGCGCGCGGACAGCTGAGGCTATTTTCGGACACGAGCTCTGGAGTTCACGCCACGAATGTCGCCATTATTATTATTATGCAACATTTAAATCTTTTTACAAACAACCTCAATCGTTACTGAATGTAGATTGATATTGTCTCGTTAATTGCTTTATTTTCTCTTCGCTGGTTTTACACATTCTTATTTTCATAATTAATATTTTTCCAAATACATATTGTTTACAAAAGTGCATAATTTCTAAATTTTTTCAGTCACTAAACGTTTTTTTAAAGATTATTTTTGGTTGTTAAAGAATTTTGTTTGCAAAGATTTTTTTACTCCTGACTATAAACATTCATAAAGTTGTTAGTGCTGTCCTGTATATTTATTTATTCATTCATCTTCTATACCCGTTTATTCCCGAACCCGAGGTCACGTGTGTCTACTGGAGCCTATACCAGCGCACTTAGGGCTAAAGGCAGGCGGTACACCCTGGACAGGTCGTCAGTCCATAGCAGGGCCACATACGCAACCACACGCACCCACACTTACTGCTATGGGCAATTTAGAGTGACCAATCAACCTTCTTGTTGTGAGGTGACCGTGCTAACCACTATGCCACTGCGCTGCCCAGGTCGTGTATATGTATGATCTATATGTGGTGCCCTTCCAGTCTTTTCCTTATATTTGTTACATACTTTCTATATCTGTATACAACCCAATTAGTGATGGGCCGTGTATTTGGTAGCTCTGTTTTCAACTTACGCAACTGATACTCATGTCAATACCCCAAATCACATCCCAATTATAGAAACCATCAATACTATACAAACACACTGGCGTGGAAGGACATTTCACAGATTAAGGATGGAGATTAAGGACGAATATTTTTAATAACGCAAGAAACTGCATTAACACAAATCCAAACCTCTAACTGTACCACCTCCATCATCTAGAGCAATTCAGAAATTAATATTTAGTCAGTGCTTCTAATATTGTACACACAGTATGTGTGTGTGTGTGTGTATAGACCGTGGTGTTACTATGTAAAGTTTTAATTTGGCTTTGGTTTAATTTAAATTTATTTGTAGGAAATAACTGAAAAAAATGCTGCATCAAACAAATATTACTTTACTCTAAACATGCAATCATATAAAAACATTAAATTAGACCATTTATTATATTTTAGTCTCATCAGTGATTTATCCACTTGTTCACTTTGAGGCAGGTTAGTAAGGCAAGTGTATTTAATTTATTGGTCTGCCAAGTTGTTAAAAGTAATTTGTAGGTTGACAACATGGTCCTAAGATAAACCTTACCATGACGGCAAACAGAAGCTCAATTGTATCTGTTACTGTTATTTCTCAAATGTCTTAAGTTTAATGGGTTAAACAAAAAATTTATGCTAATTAATAATTGTTGACCATTGTTGTATATCCAGGAGCCAGTAATGGACCAGAACCTTTTCGGAGGAGCCCCTCGGTTCTTGACAAGGCCCAAAGCATTCTCCCTCAGTGTAGGGCGAGATGCTACCCTTAGCTGTACCGTAGTGGGCACCCCAGTTCCTGCTGTCACCTGGGAAAAAGACAAACTGCACATTTCCAACGGAGGGCGCTTTAAGACAATAGAGGACGGGGATGTGTATCGACTCACCATCTATGACCTAACGCTAGAGGACAGCGGGCAGTACATGTGCCGTGCCAAGAATAATGTCGGTGAAGCTTACGCAGCTGTGACCCTCAAGGTGGGACTTCCAGTAACCGTGGTTGAACGAGCGCCAGTGTTTACAGTTAAGCCTGTCTCGACCAGAGTGGTTATGGGTGGTGATGTTAACCTCTTTTGTCGTGTGGCAGCCCATCCCGCTCCCAAATTTGATTGGGAGAAGGATGGTCGTTACCTAGGTGAGACCAATCGCATCAAGATAACATCCGACAGCGAGTCCAGCTCCGTGCGGATTCAGAGCGTAAAGAATATGGACAGTGGCACCTACACATGTCGGGTTTACAACTCCATTGGTCGAGCACAAGCTGCCGCCACTTTGACTGTGGACGCGCAGGACACCCGACTCCTGAATGATGACAGAAGCACCTCCTTGCTTTCTCACCTGCAGAAGCGCAAAGAGGAGATGTGTAAGGACATTTCTCTTTATCGCACAGCAGAGAGCTACTCCATGTCCTCCTCATCTAATATCATAGAAGGGCTCAGCAAGTCAGGTCTCGCCTTTGAGCAGGAGCAGCGAGTCGCTGCTTTAGCTGGCAAACTGCCGAAAGGTGTCTTCACCCGAACTTGCACGGTGACAGAGGGCAAGCACGCCAAGCTCAGCTGCTTCGTCACTGGCCACCCCAAACCTCAGATCATCTGGAGGAAGGATGGGGTAAACATCAGCGAGGGTCGTAGGCACATCACGTATGAGGACCAAGCAGAGAACTTTATTCTCAAAGTCTTGTACTGTAAGCAGAGTGATAACGGCCTCTACACCTGCAACGCCTCCAACCTGGCTGGACAAACCTACAGTGCTGTTCTGGTAACTGTCAAAGGTAAGATACACCAATTTTTACCATTCAAAGTTTGTGCTTCCATGTAGTTGCTGTGTACACACACAAAAAAAATGAATCATATATCTGAGAGACCACAAACACTAGGATACTATATATATATATATATAATATAATTATTTTGTTCTTATTGTATGTGGTGTGCCACGATAAAAATATACATGGCGGACAATAGACAGAAAGAAATTGTGATAATCATGTTGTGGAGGCACAGTCCGCTCACAGCAAAAAGATCCCTGGTGTGTTTCCCAGGCAGAATTTTGCATGTTCTTTCCGTACTCACATGGATTTATTCACTGTACTGGAAAAAAAAATCCTGATTAGGTTAATTGGTGATTCTAAATTGCCCATAGGCAATTTGTGGACTTGTGATGGACTGGCCTTGTTCGTGGCCTTGTGATAGACTGGTGACCTGTGCAGGGTGTACTCCTATCTGCTCTGGAATAGGCTCCAGTAGACCCTAAGACCCCAAGTTAGGGAATAAAGAGTTTATAGGATGAACACCAACGCTACGTTTATGCTTCAGTGGTCTGTCAGCTCGCTTTCTGATTGGATATTGTTTCATTTCACTTAATACTCCCTGGATTGTAACCCTGAGTTTTATCCTCTTGCTTTCCGTGATACATCAGACATTCTGCTTTTAAATATTCCACATGTTGAATACTTACAATTTGCTTCTTTGACATGCTAAATTCTTAGCACACCGCATGCCACTGGAAAATCTAATAAGAATAATCTGTGAAGCCATCAAGGTAATCAGGACCTTCCTAGAATTGTGGGAAGGGTAGAAATCAGCCTAATTATCTTTCATGAGAATTTTCATATGGCCCAACATTACTAGCATCTCTGCTAAAATATTTTTCATCTCTTGATAATCGATCTTGATATTTGTAGTCATGTTATGTAACTAGTAAACCAGAATGGTATTTGTAAACTTGGGTGCCTCTGAGAAATGTAAAGACCTGGGCTATTATACGAAAAAAATCATATAATTTTTTATATGAAAACTCTCTTAATAGCCTTTGATTGGGTGGATAGAGCTAATGGTCACTTTATTTTAGAATGCAAAGATCTAACAGTTGGGTCTAAGGTTAAGTTAAATTGATGATGCATTTCTTTCTCTTTTGACACTAGCTTGCCAATTATATAGCATATATAACCTTATATAACCTTTTAAAACTTTGTTTAAAAAAGCAAATCGTTTTAATGTTCATTGAATAGCAGACACTGGTTTGTAAATCATCTTCATCAGCAGTTCTTCACTCCTCTAAGCTGGAACCCTACACCACCATCGTTCTCTCTGGAGGAGTCGTGTTGCAGCTATTTTTTGTACGTGTTGATTTGTTCGCACTTGAGCATGGTTAACGTTCAATTGCTGACACAAGTGCTTTTCTGTGTCAACATTTGTGCTATATCTATTTATTGTATTTGATTAGTTCTCTAACAGTCACACATGCAGCAGAAAAGTCAAAATTAAAGTGATTAGTTGAAATCTGCATGCTATTAAATAAGCAAATGCATTTAGCAGGTTTGGTTGAAAGCCAGTGAAGATGCCGGTGAGGTTCTAGAAGTGTCTGTTCCATATAGAATGTTGGGTGACACATTTAGTAAAGGTCACTTTAACCCGCCTGTTAAGCAGATACTAAGCAAAAATCACTTTTCCTCATTGCAAGTTGCTCCCTCTTATTTACTGATGATTAAAATCTGGTACCCCCCCCCTTCAATTTTTTTTGATGAGGACATCAGTGATGATGTTGACCTTTGTTTAAGTAGATCTACATTGGTATCTGTGTAGACATTGTCGAAAGTTTTTTGGGTTGGCACACGGCTAAATTCGTTTGGTGTATGTGTATGTATTGTTCCTGTGTTTAGCATCCAACGGGCTAGACTCACTAAATCTTTTCCATAACTGCACAGTTATGTGAAAGGTTTGTCTTTTATCAAAAATGTCTCAGTTAGATCTTGTCACATACTATATGAATGCGAGACTGTTACAATTTTGATTAAATAACTGTATCATTAAATTATTTGATGTAACTGTGATTGCTGTATTCAACCACAATAATTATTACTTTTTCAGTTACAAGGTGGAGCTGTAGTACCCTTAGCACTTTACATTCTACCAGAGTAAGTGAGTCGAGTGGGTTGATTTAAAAGTCAGACCATTTGTGGTTTTTGATGATTTTTGAATCACATGATCATGTTGGCGAATTTGTACAGCAGATTTTATTTTTAAAAATTGATAAATAATAAAAATGTATTATATTCTGAATAGAGAACTTTATTAATGTCTAAAGTGTTATAGCCCCCAAAAACGGGCAATAAATTGTCAAAATCGCAACTATTTATATGACAATAAATCTTCACACGAATTTGAGAATTGGGACCACCCTATACATATGTTCTTTTAACAAATCACCTTTCTGGGAAAGTTGAGGCCATTTTTGTTTCTCTCCTAGAGCCATCTGTGCCTTTCAAAAAGAAACTGCAGGATGTGGAGGTGAAGGAGAAGGAGACGGCCATGTTGTTGTGTGAGGTGCCCACACCAAGTTCTCAGGCCTCTTGGTATATGGAGGAGACTCGCCTGAAGCAGAACGCCAAGTATCACATGGAGCAGGAGGGCACACTTCGTCTCCTCACCATACACAACGTCACAACTAATGATGACGCCGTCTACATCTGTGAAATTAAGGAAGGAAGCCGCACCGTGGCTGAGCTTACTGTTCTGGGTAATACTATCAGTGTGGCTTTTTTTTAAAAAAGGCCTACAAATGTTTGTTTGGCTAATAAGTAGGGTTTTTTTTTTTCAGTAATAAAGTTTTTGGGTTTACACAGGAAACATCACAAAAAAATTGCCCAGAAGGACAGTGGTGCCAGTGAGCGATACAGTGATCTTCTGCGTGGAGCTTGAGCACCCTGTTGAAGACGCTTATTGGACCAGGAATGGAGAGAAGCTAAAGGAGGACTCCAGGATATTTATTGCTCGCTCGCTTAAACAATACACGCTTACCATCCGTGACTGCACTGCAGAAGACTCTGGAGAGGTGGCATTTATTGCCGGCGACTGTAAAACATCCACACGCTTCTCTGTTACAGGTAAGTGTGGGGGAAGTAACATTTAGACCAACTTGTGTGGTTGTCTATGTGTGGGCTTGTAATGGACTAGCAACCTGTCCCGGGTGTACCCCTGGTGCACTAGGATAGGCTCCAGCAGATGTTAAGATGTTGGGGACCCAGAGTTAAGGAATAAGCGGGTGTAGAAGATAAATGAATTAATGAATAACTACAACTGAGCAGTTAAGGTTTAAGGGCCTTGTTCAGGGCCCCAGCATGTTTGGTGGTCCTCATCAGTCTAGTACATTAAGTGCTACTCTAATCTTACACATTTTTTCCCTATCACTAGCAGTAAAGTTATTTTGGATAGCCTTAGATTAAAAAAAATTTTATAATGTTATTTACAATCTCACACTTATTCCTTCATTAGTGCATTATTATATTTTCTCTTTTATTTTGTAAATTTTGGGGGATTTTAAACTACCATGTGCATAAAATATCCTTTTATAAATTAATATTATTTGTATTAATATTGATGATTTGGTCTCCTAGCACCGAGGAAACATCCACCAGATGCCCCAGTTAAACCTATCATTTTAAACAAGACTGATCGCTCTATCACGTTGAGCTGGTCTCGACCAGACAGCGAGCGACCTGTTCCCATCAATGGCTATGTGTTAGAGAGGAGAAAAGTGGGAGTGCAGACGTGGGTTCGAGTCACTGGCATCGAGCTTGTGTCTACTAGCCAGTACACAGTCAATAACGTCACTGAGGAAAGCAGCTACCAGTTCCGCATTTCAGCCGTTAACGAATTTGGACAGAGCGCCTATTTGGAGGTTCCTGGAACATTTTATCTCGGTAAGTGGATTTTTACTGATTAGTGTAGCACATCAATGTCTTATTTTCATGCTCCTCACCGTCATGTGTTCGATCAGAGCCGACCGCCTCGGTGACGTCAGCACTGCGAAGCATCACTGCTGTGTCCGGCGAGGAGGCAACCTTCAGTGTGGAGCTCTCGGCAACTTGCTCTGGAAGTTGGACACTAAACGGGCAGTTAATCCGCAGTGGTGCCGACTACCTCATAACACGCTCAAAGACTACACATACGCTGGTGATCAGAAAAGTGAGCTCTGTGCTGGATGGAGCTCAGATCAAATTTGTGGGGGGAGGATCTGAAAGTATCTGCACTCTCAGTGTGAAGGGTAAGAAAAATATAACTACATTATTAAAATATGTTGTTAAAATAGTTTAGTATATAGTTTATTATCTTTATTACTATTCTAGCTGCTCCAGCACGTTTTGCCAAAAAATATACTGAAGCGGACATCTTCACCTTCAGCGCTTACTCATCTGCCCAGTTATACACAGAGGTGTCTGACACCAGTGTCCAGGTAACCAATCATTAGTCAGTCAGTAAGTCATCTTCTATACCTATTTTTTCTCTAACTCGGGGTCACAGGGGGTCTGCGGGAGCCAATCCCAGCACACATAGGGCAAAAGGCAGGTGTTGTTAGTTCACTATTCCTCAGGGCCACACATAGAATTTAGAATTACCTGGAGTAAGCCCACACAGGTGCGGAGAGAACATGCAAACGCAGCACAGAAAGACCCCTTGTCAGGGGTTCAAACCTGGGACCTTGTTGCTAATATGCTAACATTCTGCCCCCAATCATTAATGTGTATTGTAAAAATATCAATTATCAATCAGGTATATATCACATATAACTGATAAAGTATTATGTCCAGAAGTGATGTAAAGTGATGTACATAAACATTGTATCACCTTTCAATATTGGTCCTCAGGTCACCTGGATGAAGAATAGTATGGAATTAAAGATGGGCAAAAAGTACGAGGCCTCCAGTTTGGACTGTAAACGCACGCTGACCGTTCATAATGTGACTAATGAGGATGCAGGACTTTATGAATGTGTGTGTGACGGTGATAAGATGTCCATTCAGCTTGCTATTAAAGGTAAATAAAGCTTTCAGCAATGTTTGTCTGCCTTTAACCTTTTTGCGTTGATAGAAAAGTTGACATTAAAAAGCACAAAAACTAAGTAATCATACAAATAAATAATCATACAATGATTTTTCAAAACTTTTTGTCAGAAGAAGCAGCAGCCAAGTTTTTAAACAAGCCCAAGACTCAACCCCAGGAGGTTTCTACCTCGAAGGGGGATGTGGAACTAAGTTGTGAGGTAGCGTTGCCTACAACTACTGTTGTGTGGAAGAAGGACCAGAAAGAAATAATAGAGGACAACAGGGTAACATGTGTGTCTCAGGGGACACAGAGGAAGCTTGTTATTAAAGGAGCCAAGCAGAGCGATGAGGGACACTATTCATGTGAGACGGCGCAGGACAAGGTTGAATTCAGGGTCAGATTACAAGGTAAAACCAAATTTAATTAGACTGAAGGTTAGATTTGACGAATAGGTAGGGGACAAAGCTTATTTCACAAAAGCAGGGCAAACTCGATTGGAGCTAAATATTGCTTAAACTAGCTTTTGTGTATGTGCATATATTTACTCTGAAGTATCAAATGTGTTATATTTTTCTATTAAGGTAGAATCTTGAGCCACGCTTTGATAGTAGTAGTAAAACATATAATGGAGTCGTGTGGATAATAGTACACAATTAAGTGGAATAAAAAAAAAGTTTGAGTTTAAAATAATTAAGTGGGCAGTAGTGCAGTGGTTAAAGTGTTCAACTACTAATTGGAAGATTGGGGTTAGATTTCTGACACCATTGGGCCTCTGAGCAAGTCACTTAACCCACTGTTCAGCTGTATCTGCCAAATGCTGCAAATGTAAATAATAGGAACAAAGATTAGGACAAAATAGACTATAATGGTATAAAATAGAGTTAAATGTAATGAGTGTAGATCAGATTGTAGAACATTTTAATGCGTAAGGGGGATATGTAAAAAGCCTGTCATCAGTTTTTGTTAATAAAATAGAAAGATGTCAGGAAGCAGATTTTTTGTTGTTTAACACTGTGAAATAAATCAACAATCCTCCGGGGCAAACGGTGTTAACAGCTTCCTAAGACAAAAAAAAGGTGGTCAACAAATTAGAATGTAATTATCAAAAATTAGGCTTCAGTAAACATTCTCTGTGATCTTCCTAAAATATTTAATTCTTCATTTCATTTCATCTTCTTTACCCGCTTATTCCCGAATCCGGGGTCACG
>JAOTQW010000036.1:185597-207779 GCA_026260075.1 Sisor rabdophorus | reverse complement strand
CTCCAGCAGACCCCCGTGACCCGGGATTCGGGAATAAGCGGGTAAAGAAGATGAAATGAAAAAATGAAATGAAATGTCCATCCTGATTTTCAGAGCAGGCCATCAGCATTGTAAAAGAGCTTAATTCAGTGGAAGTGACCGAACCTTTCGCAGCACACTTCGAGGTAGAAATCAGCATCGAAGCGATCAAGCCGGTAAAGTGGACCCTGGATGGAGAAATTCTGACAGAAAGCAGCAATGTTCAGTTCGAAAAAGAGGGCACTATTCATCGCCTTACGTTAAAGAAGACCAATGCCTCCATGTCGGGTACCATGCAGTTCACTGCTGGAAAAAGCAAATCGACAGCTCAGCTCACAGTGAAAGGTCTTTTAATGCTACATCATTCCTAAATTAAGCTTTAATTCAAAATGATTGTATTAAGGATTCATTTTAGAGCCCAGACCAGTGGCCACCAAACTGGAGGTTTAGTGTCCTGAAAAGTTTGCCCTCAACCCAAATCAAACACCTAGGTTAGCAAGGTTATTTATTCTCTTCTTTACAGAGCGTCCCATCGAGGTGGTCGAACCATTGAAAAGTTTAACTGTCCAAGAAAAGGCCTCTACAAAGCTGTCATGTAAGCTATCAGCTGTGCCTAAAGAAGTGTGTTGGTTCAAGGGTCAAACTGCTCTAGTGGCATCCAGCAAGTATATCATAAAGCAAAGTGGCGCTGAACTGCAGCTGATCATTCAGGCGTTAAATCCAGACGACGCTGGCGAATATCGCTGTAATGCTGGGACCTGTGAGACCAGAGCCACGCTCAGCGTTGAAGGTAAAAATGCCTTTGTCACTTGTTCCCTTTTTGATTTACTTAGGCTTCTTTACAAATCGGTAGGAGTAGGTAAACATTTAGGAAATACTCAATACTACAATTTTTACTTCTCACTCTCTGATTGGTCCACAGTACGTAAAGTTCAGATCACCAAGCGCATGATGGATGTCGAGGTTGATGAAGGTGAAGATGCTGTGTTTACCTGTGAAGTAAATTATGCTGATGAAAATGTGCAGTGGTTTCTTAACAACAATCTGCTGTTTAACAACGAAGTTAACGTTCTTCAACACTTCAATACGACACATAGTTTAACCCTTAAGAACCTGTCACCGCAGGATGGTGGAAACATCACTTTTAAGATTAGAGAAGAAAGACAGACTGTCTGCTTGAAAGTCAAAGGTATCATGGTTTGCAAGTTTAAGCATGTCTTGTGCTAATTTTTACACCTAGAAGTTTTTAAATGTTCGTGTTGAAAACAAATGGACGTAACTGTTTGCTATATTGGTCTATCTGCAGAAAGCAAAGCTGTTTTTCTTAAGCTGCTGGATGATGTAATTGGGGAGGAAAAGGGCTCTGTAACTTTGAAATGTGAGGCCTCAAAACCCACAGTATCCCCTGTTTGGAGGAAAGATGGTACCATTCTCATTGCAGACAACAAGCATAAACTGTTGCATGACGGCAGAGTCCTGGGTTTGTCGATCCAGGAGATCTCTCAGACAGATGCTGGAGAGTACAGCTGTGACCTTGGTACTGATCTTACAAAATCAAAGGTCACCGTTAGAGGTATGTTGTACTGTAATCTTTGCATTGCATTGGCAAGAAAACACATTTTGAGCTCCATAAGATTTGTTTGAACAGTTTTTCTCTTATCCATCACACAGATATCAGTGTTGGCATCACAAAACGCTTAAAGTCTGTGGAGGCTAAAGCGGGTGAGACCTGTGTGTTTGAGTGTATCCTCTCTCGAGAAACTTTGGATGACTGCTCATGGAGCCTAAAAGGCCAACCCGTGACAAACAGAGGCCGTTTCCAGATTAGCACCAAAGGGCGCAAGCACACCCTTACCATCATAAGAGTGACAGCGTCAGATTCTGGGGAGGTTATTTTTGCTCTTAAGGACTTAAATTCCAGAACAACGTTGTCAGTGAAAGGTGAGTAATTTATTGAAGAAATAGGGCTTGGGTAGAACTTGGGGTTTTTCTTAAATAAAATGTCATTTGGGGATGGTATGGTGGCGTATGGTTTATCATGGTTGCCTCAGAAAAAATTCCTGCTCCATTGCAAATAAATCAATCTAAAGGAAACACTGTGTTGCTATTGTAAATGGTCTGCTATTTATGCTTATTTCAGTACTTAGGGTTGCAGGGTTTCCATATTGGATTAAAAAACTAGGTGTACTAACAACCCTAAAAACGCATTAAAAAGCCCAATTAAACAGCTTAATTTTCCTCCTTTGCCTCAGGTGAAATTCCAACCTTTTGTAAAGAGCTTCATAGTGTTAGCGTTTCTCCTGGAGAAGATGCTGTATTCCTTTGTGAGCTTTCTCAGCCTGGCTTTGATGTTGTTTGGAGTAAGAATGGACAGTCTATCCAAAAGAGCCCAAAGTATGAGATGATTCAGGACAATAAGTTTCTGAAGCTGATTGTTCATAGTGTTAGTTGTGAAGATTCAGGAGACTACAGCTGTGAGGTAAAGGGAGGGCTGACATCGAAAGCTCGACTGGAAATCAGAGGTGCATCTTTTAATCATCTAAATGTGTAATTTTTTTGAATGGCACATTCCAGAGCTTAATTTTCACTATACTTTTTAGAGCCTGCAAACAAGTTTATCTGTGAACTCAAAGATATCACGGCAAGTGAAAAAGGTTCCATCAGTTTTGAATGCAAAACTTCTCAGCCAGCTTGCAAAGTCACTTGGCTCAAGAGTGAAAATGAAATCAAGGCAGGAAGAAAGTATCAAATGAAACAGAAGGAACAAATCCTGATTCTCACAGTAAAAGATTTGGAGGAAGCTGACAGTGACGTGTACTCATGCATTATAGACACCACCAAGAGCACAGCCAGGCTAACTGTCCAAGGTAAGAGAGAAGCCTCAACAATGATGTCTTTTTTTAAATACCCTCCACCCAGTTAAAAAATATCCCAGTTTTGGGAAACATTTAAGAGTCAATTTAGTTATGGCTTATTTTTTCCATCCACAATGTCTCCTTACAGACAAAATCATTAATTTTAATTAAACATTAAACATTTTATGAAGTGGGCAGCGCAATGCTGTAGTGGTTAGCATGGTCTGGGTTCAATTCCTGGGCAAGGGAGTTTTTTCTCCTGTGCCGAGTTTGCATGTTCTCACAGCGCTTGTGTGGGTTTTCTCCGGTTTCCTCCCACAGTCCAATGTGCATTAGGTTGATTGGTGATTCTAATTTGTCCATTAGAGTAAGTGTGTGTGTGTGTGTTTAGTTGTTCCTCTATGTGTGACCCTGCGAGGGACTGGTGACCTTTCCGGGGTGTAACCCTGACATTTGCCCTATGTGTGCTGGAATCAGCTCCAGCAGACCCCTGAGACCCAGAGTTAGAAAATAAGCGGGTATAGAAGATGAATGAATATTTGCTATTTCCCCCCAGCTTATGACAGCTTATGAAATGCTTTCATAACAGCTTATGAAATGCTTACCTTAAACTACAGTTATTTTCCAACAAACATCCCTATTGTCTATAGAGGGTTTTTTTGTCGAAACCTAAATTTTATGTAATTTAATCCTGATGTTGATAAAGATTATAAATTTTTACACCTTTTAGGGAAAGGGATTGGTAGCTCAATGGTTAAGGTGGTGGACTACAGGTCGGAAGCTCGAGACTTTAATTGCCAGTACCACTAAGATGCCATTTCTGGGCCTCTGAGCAAGGCCCTTTACATTTAACTGTTCATAACATACCATTATTTTACCTAAGAGGTCTGCGAAATGCTGTAAATGGAAATGTCAATCTTGGATCACAAAATTGCTTTTTTATCAAATCTTAAAACTGTCAATTTGTTTCCTTTGTTATCCAAATTGTCAGTTCTTCCAGCTTTTTTTACTTGTGAGCTGAAGGATCATAAGGCATTAGAAAAGGAAAGTGTCACCTGGTGTTGCGAATTGTCCAAACCGAGTGCATTGGTTCGGTGGCGCAAAAAGGAGGTAGACCTTTGTCCTTGTGCCAAATATGAATTCCAGCAAGACGGCCACCTTGTCCAGTTGCTAATCCACGATGTTGATCTTGAAGATGCTGGAGAATACACCTGTGAATGTGGAGATCAGAAAACTACAGCACACCTGGAAGTAAAGGGTAGGACTTCAGCAAATCTAAGTTCCATACTAAGGATGGCACCGCGAAGGTGGTTGGTTTTTTTTTTCAGTTTTTGTCTATTGAACTCTCTTTTGTCCCTTAAATTCTTCACTTTGCAGCATTACCTATTCTGTTTACAATCCCTCTGAAAAATATGGAAGCTGAAGCTGAGGAAACTGCTGTATTCCGTTGCAAACTTAGCAAACCAGGAACCCACGTAGTGTGGAAAAAGGATCAGAAGATTTTACAACCCAGCAAAAAACACCAGTTATGGCAAGAGGGAACATTGCTTGAGCTAGCCATCTACAAGCTGCAGGAATCCGACTCAGGAGAGTATTCCTGTGATTCTGGGTATGAAATTACTTCTGCCCAACTCACGGTAAAGGGTAGGAACCTACATTCTATATCCATCAATACTTTAACACTTTCTACCATAGATCAACTCAAATTTGCCACATTTGTCCTTTCACAGACATTTATTTTCATCTTACCTATTGTTCCTTTTTTTCTTGCGAGGGACACCTTTCTCACTTTTCCTTCTACTAGTTTTACCACTTGGTTCCAAACTTTTGAATACACATGAATTGTTTTTATTTATGGGAATTTAATTTAACACTGTAACAATGCTCTACATTGCTTAACTACAGTTGCTAGAAGACCTTTAAGTGTTTTTTTTTAAAAACATTTGATAGAAATACAGATTTTTGGAGAGGCCATATGGGATTCATTAATCAGGATGCATATATAAAAAAATAGTTCCAAAATGTTGACTAAGGCATTCTGTGCGATTAATTTTAACATAGGAAGCAAGCATAAAAAGGATGCATCTTTTAGTGCACTGGATTTAGTGACCAGTATGTATGCCTGCTTAAAATTCAATTGTAAAAACAGCCAGCAGTTTTATTATCAAATGAATGCATCCCTTATCTAGATCTGTAAACTGGTTGTTTGTGTCCTGGTTGATGTGTATTAAACAGAACATGACATTACTATTGACGCTGGGTTAAAGAGCTGCATCGTTAATGAAGGAGATGATGCGACCTTTGTGTGTTTCGTGTCTCGTGCTGGCGCCCAGAATGTAAACTGGGAACTTCAGGGTGTTCCTCTCCAAAACAACGAGATGAACCTGATCCAAGTGGAGGGCAAAAGGCACTCCCTTACTTTAAGGAGTGTGACAGAGAAAGACTCTGGCAATGTTTCTTTCCATGTGGGAAGCCACACTTCGTTTGCTTGTCTCACCGTTAAAGGTAAACGCTGTCTCTGAAGGCTTCTACCCATTGCCCTTTTAACCTTCTCACTTTTCTATGAAATAACATTACTTGAAACTTGAGGCACCTTTTAGAGACTACATTAATAAGTTATCATTAGTATTCCTGTGAATAGGCTTGTTCTGATTCATCGCCTGTGTAACACTTTTTAAACTCTGCTCCACATTATTGTAAGTCCACATCATATATACTTCACTGAACATAACTTCTTCTCTTGACATAAATTAGCTTAAAAAGTTGAGATCAAAGTGGGGTGACAGCCAAGATATCCTTTTGTATCTGGGCTTGACCTCTGGTCCATCGATTAACAGGCCGGAGTATAAAAAGACATTATTATGCCAAAACAAACCTTTTTACCTATTTTTCAAACTGTGTGCTTCTAGCTCTTCCTGTGGTCCAGTTTACAAAACAATTAATGGACCAGGAAACTGTTGAAGGAGATACAGCTACTTTATCATGTGAAGCTTCAAATCCTGACACCTATGCAACCTGGAAAAAGGACAAAAAAGTAATTTCTGAAGGAGAGAAATACTCAGTACAAAAGAATTGTGCAATCCACACCCTTGTGATCCACCAGCTAACAGTGGGTGACTCTGGAGAATATGTGTGTGAAGTTGGAGACAAACAAACCAAAGCCACTTTGAGCGTCAAAGGTGATTTTTTTCCTGTTAAATTCGCTTAGGTTCTAATGTTAAAATCAGCAATAACATATTCATTTGTGATTGAGGTCTTGAGTGCATTTTAATAGACTAGTTTTTAAAATTATCCATATATAGGACGTGTACTAATTACGAGAGAACTGAATGACGTCACAGTGACCACAGGTGAGGACGCAGTGTTCCACTGTGAGGTTTCTCAGACAGATGTAACTAACGTGGAGTGGTGGCTAGGAACCAATCACCTGCAACACAATGACCTAAATCAGATCAACAGCCAAGGGAGGGAACACAGCCTTGTGTTAAAAATGGTCACATCTGATGATTCTGGCGACGTGGCCTTTGTGGTTGGCTCTGAGAGAACAGTTGCGTCTTTGTTGGTGCAAGAGAAACCCAAAGGTAAATAGGTAGTTCTTTGCAAGGGCTTTAAAACCTTTGGTATTTTAGTTGTAGTTAGTAACCCTGCAAATCCCAACATTATCTGGCTTCTAGGCAGGTGTTGGCAACCCATAATTTTTAAGTTCCTTTGTCCTATGGTTTCCCTTCTACCCACTGCTGATTACCCAAATCAGGTGTGTTTTGTCACCCAGAATTTAGAAGATACCCTCTAACATTAGGGTTGAATAGTGGAAATTGGAATAGTGGAAACAAGTAAATTGGTATCTTCCAGCTTCTAATTTACTAAACACACCTAATCTATTTAGAGGGGGGAAAAAAGCAGGACAAATGGATTGCGTCGTGTTGTGAAATATCCTGTGATTTAGTTGTCGTTCTTGTCATTCATTAGAAATCCCAGTTGTCTTCCGCAAGGAATTGGAAAATCAAGATGCTGTTGAAGGTGACACGCTCACACTCCATTGTGAACTTTCTAAACCTGGCATCTGTGTAGAATGGCGTAAAGGGGGAGTGGTCCTCCAATCTGGTAACAAGTTTCAGATGAAGCAAGAGGGATGTGTACAAGAACTTCTTATTAACGACCTTAAACCGGATGACAATGGCTATTACACTTGTGATGCTGGAAATCAGTTGACCACAGCTTCAGTTTCAGTGCAAGGTAAAGAACACTTTTTGTTCTTTACTTTAAGGTTAAAATGTTGTAATTAGAAGGATCTTAACCCTTTACGAATTTTATCTCAACCCTTCCACACCTTTTGTGCCAGAAGCCCTTGCAAACATTCGGAACTTTATGCATTGAAAGTGATTTAAAAATGTAAAACTCTTGTGTAAAATTCACTGATAAAGTCTTTTAAATTAACTTGAATGGCTAATTCAGAGGTTCCCATAAGGCAGGTGGTGGTCTGGGAAACCATTTGGGAATTCATTATTGTTAAAATTTTAATATTGACATTTTTTTGCATACAAAAAACATTTTTCAGTGCATTTTTCAGTTTAATGTTTCAAGGCCCTGATCCAGCAGAACAAAAACATTTAGGTAAACATTAAACGAATACTCTGTAGTTTTCTTAATTAATGTGTAACCATTTGTTCTGGCCACCACACAGGTTTTCCAGTAGAAAGTGCAGAACTATTATAGAATTAACAGTATATATCCCTAATATATACTGTAAATTTAGCATTAAACTTTGAATATAATAACTGACATGCCACTGTTTTGCTGGCAGTTTAAACCTATTAAAAGCGATGCATCACTGTGAGCAAGGATTTAATTTGCTTTTCATAAATGAGACGATGGTTGAGTTGCATATATTGATGAGGTGTTTGTCTGTGGTCTCTGCAGAGGCTGAGGTACTCATTGTGTCTGGTATTAAAAACACTGATGTCTTTGCGGGAGAGCAGGCAGTGTTCTCCTGTCAGCTGTCTCGCCGGGCCAAAGGGAGAGTTCAGTGGTGGCTGGATGGCACACGTTTGGAGAACAGTCCCTTCAGTGTTATTGGGGTGGGCGAAGACAATACTTACAACCTCACTCTAAAGAACTTGGCACTGAATGACTCGGGCACCATCCTGTTCAAAACGGGAAGCTTGACGTCCTCGGCTAGGCTGTTAGTTAAAGGTACCAGACCCAGGTTAATGTGACTAGGGGTGTGGAACAGCTATTTGGTTAATGGCCCTGCAGCATTAAAGGACGATTCGTAGACCAGACAGAAAGTGTGTTTATGAATTTCCTTAACTAACTAACTGACCTGCTTTTACTTTTGCCTAGTTTTGCTTTTATGTTTTTCTCAGTACTAAGTATTTTCCCATGTTAGAGTTCAATTCTGGATTCTGATTAGACGGAAAATTTTTCCTAAGTATCTAACACCACCTCTGACAGTTAAGAATGCAATACCAATTGCAGGTGTGCGATAATAAGATTTATTGTTAACAATTCTATTTCCATAAAATTATAAACATGATTGATTTGGAAATTATGTATACATTTATGGTATAGTTTAGCAAAGTTACAGGGCTGGATCTTCAACCCATCATGCTCTTTTACATGTTTCTTTATGCCCTAGGAATTTAAACAGGACTGTCAAAAACTGTAAAGTGTTGATAGACCCTTCAGAGTATTTCACTTACTTAAGTTAATACATTTTTGAATACTGAGTAATGAAAATTATTAATGCTTGCAGAGGCCTCCAAAAGCATTATCCCTCCCTATTTTAGCCAAATAAATGAGTGAGTGTCTTGCTTGCAAACTCACCTATGCATGGTCTAGAATTGCTCACCTTATCAAACACTTTTATTTTCACAAAAGTTTAAAAGTGTAGATGAACCTGTGTAATTGCAAGTAATACTTACTGTTTATTAGTGGTCCAGATAGAATAATCGTCCTCTTTATGATAGATATATCGTTTTATACTTTATATTGTCTACTTCGAGACAGGATATAAGTCATTTTGATGGTTTACTATGTTTTTTTTAGTGTTGGTGAATCTTTTTGTTCTTGAACAGTGGTCTCAATGAGAAAAAGAACTCCAAAAGAAAAAATCTGATTAAAGTAAAAAAAGCACCTTGTTGCCACTAGCAGGAAGTAGACTTGGTGTAGTTTAACTGGCATTTAATATTAAAATGACTTTGTTCATGCCCACCCTTAAAATATGAAACGCACTCGTACCTAATCTGTAATTAACCGCTTTGCTTCATCTAGTTTCTGCAGTCAATGCATGTACATCTAATTTTTAATTGACCTTTACCAAGTGTTGATGTGGCAGTTTAATATCCTCTTGTGTGAGACATACCTGAAAAGAAAACCCTCACCATCATCTTGAGCCATATGCTGTTCCTGCTTCACCCACTGTTTATAGATCCTAGGGTGGAGGTAGTCAGTGCCATGGAGGATATCCATGTAGCAGAAAACCAGCCTGCAGAGTTCATCTGCCAGTTCTCAAGGCCGGTCAGGGCCATATGGATGCGAAATGGGCAACCTGTGCAACCTGATGGCCACAGGCTATTAGTGGAGCAAGACTGGACTGTAGCGCGGTTGTATTTTAGCCGGGTAACCGCACAGGATGTGGGTGTTTACTCCTGTGAGGCAGAAGGGACTCATGTTGAGGCACACCTAAGGGTGCAAGGTGAGCGTACCTGCAGCCCAAACTAGTATGAAAATGTTAAAGCTTATATAGCATACTGGTCTATTTAACATTTAACCAATATTACATTTTAAGCTTCCTTAGGGTGAGATATTGCTCCTTAGGCATCGTTTAATGGTCCATCTGTTTCTTCAGTAATAAATCAGCCACATGTTAGCATTGTAAGGGTAATGACTATGTTATAAGACATGTTATTTGGAGAGCGTCACTAATAGTGTGTTGCAGTGAAGCACTGCCAAATATGAAAAAGGTAATCACTTAAACCTGTCCTATAGCTCAACCCATAGAGATCATTCAAGGTCTGGATAACGTGGAGGCTATTGAAGGTGGTGAGGCACTTTTTGAGTGCTCCTTGTCTGCCCTGGAGTCCAAAGATTGCCGGTGGTTGATTGATGGAAAACCTGTGAGGGAGTCCAAAAAAGTGGAAATCGTTTGCTTTGAAAATGGCCGGCGCCACCTTTTGTTATTGAAAGATCTGAGAGCTGGGGACAACTGTACTGTAACATTTCAGGCCGGCACTGCCTCTTCCTCTGCTCTTCTTACAGTCAAAGGTTAGTAAAATTAGTAATTTCCTAACTATATCTAGCATTCTTATAGTAAAGCAATTATGCTATTCAATTTAGTTGTATTTGTGTAGCGCTTGTGTCTCAATGTCTTAAAGCTGCTTTACATATTTAAAGTTGATAATGAAACTGGAGAGTAAGTGAAAGTCAAAGTCAGTTCGTCCCTGAAAAGCAAGCCAGAGGTAACAGTGGCAAGGAAAAACTTCCGGAGACAGTAATTGAAGAAACTTTGAGAGGAACCCAAACTATTACCTGTTTATGTTTGGTACTGAAGTGTCTTTGTACGCTTGTCTCTGCAAGAACATTGTCCCTGCCGGGGCACAGCACTGGTCGTCAAAAACCATGTTGCATTTGAAGTAGGTAAGGTATTAAGGTTCTGTTTTGTGTTTGTCTGTTATGTTGTGAATGGTAATTATAGGGTGGCAACTGGAAGTGGTTAAACCTTTAGAGGACAAGACTGTTATAGTCGGAGAGCAGGTTGAGTTCACTTGCATCCTAAACAAGCCTGTACCACAGATAGACGTGAATTGGTATGCTAACGGATCAGAACTTCGGCCAGATGACATTTGGGCAATGAAGAATACTGGTTGTGTGTGCACACTCTTTTTGAAAAAAGCTCAAATCAAGCCACCACTGGAGATCACGTTTGCTGCTCATGATGCCATTTCAGTGGCCAAGCTAGTAACTATTGGTAAGTGCAACCAAACATGCCTTTCTTCTAAGTTAAGAATTTCATGTTGCACTCATAAATGTGTTAAATCCTAGCCGTACCAGACCCTCCTGAGGATCCTGAGCTGGTCACTAAGGGACCAACTTCAGTGACTTTGTCTTGGTTTACACCTCTTAATGATGGAGGAAACCCAATCCTGGGCTACCGTGTGGAGATGCTGCAAGTGGATAGTGCTATCTGGCAACCCTGCCATTCTGACTCAGTGAGCAATACTGAGTTTACGGTAGAAAACCTTATACCTGGCTCTGGATACAGATTCCGGGTAGCAGCAATTAACTGTGCTGGAATTGGTGACTCTGTTCAGCTTCCTCAAACTGTTACGCTTGGTAAGAATCTCATTAGTATTTTTCTAATAAAATGGTTTAAAATGCACTAGAGTAAAACACTTTTGGAAGTCAAAAGAAGTCCAGGACATGCATAAAATCCAGTACAATTTGTTCTATTTAAATTTTTACATTTGTCTGGCAAAAAGACAATCAAGAGATTGAAATTGTTGCCAAATGCCAGGTGGTGACAAAGGGCAAATAAATAATATTGTTTTCTGTACAACAGGCCTATGCATTTGTACTTTAACATTATGATATCTGCCCAGGATCAGACCTTTTTTTATCTCTTATGTTTCTTTAAGTTAAATGCCCTTTCATTTAAAAGTTTTTTTGTACCTAACACATCTCATCACATTTCTTTACAACAGATGGCACAGTAACACCACAGCTTGAGGAAGGTGCCCAGCCTGGCTTGCCTTTAGAGACTGCCACTGAGGGAGATCTTCATGTTTTATGGGATGCTCTGGCCAAAAAAAGACGGATGAGCAGGGAACCCACACTGGATTCCATTTCTGAGTTGCCTGAAGAAGATGGAAAGGAGAAGTTGCAAAGTAACAAGGGTAAACGTGCGGAAAAGGAGCAGATCAAAGAGAAGTCCACTGAAACCAAACCAGAGGTGAATCTATTTATCAGTTCAGAAGATCAGTCCGTTAGTGGATCTTCAGGTCTGGTCTCCTATCTAAAAAATAGCAGCAAATCTGATGTCACCTTAATCAGTGAAAGTGAAACCGCGGCATCTCAGAAGCTTTATGACCATTTTAAAATGACTGAGATATCTGTGCAGCAGACAACAGCAGCACCACCACCACTTGAGATAATAGAGGATGACAACAAGCAGGAGTTGGAGGAAGCAGCCATAAAAATCCAAGCTGCCTTCAAAGGCTACAAAGCAAGAAAAGATATGCGACCTGCCTTTAAAGAGGTCTTTAGGGACCAAAACAAAGAACCAAATATGACAATTCATCTCGAGTGTGTTGCATATGGAAAGCCAGACAAGGTCTGCTGGCTGAAAGATAGTAAACCATTGGTAGATGGCAAACATCACCACATTGACATATACAATGATGGGACTTGCTCGCTAATTGTGCCAGCTGCTACAACTAACGATACTGGGGTATACACTTGTGAGGTCACAAATAAATATGGCGTTACCTCCCACAGTGCAAAAGTGGTTATTGGCTCCGGGCAAAAATCATCAGGGCAGCGGCCACTAACTCTGGGTTATAGTGCTGACAGTGAGGCAGAGAGCTCTGGCAGTGAATTTGATGAGTCTTTACGACAGGCTAGAAGGAGGCTTCAAAGGCTGCTTCGAACACAACTTCCACCAAATGTCGAGGAGGAACCTTTCGTTAGTGCTGACGAAGATAACCTGCAGCCGGATCCACATTCGTACCGTGAGGATGACAGCTACATTTATATACGCTTTGATATCCGCAGCGAAGCACAGGTTGCATCCCAGCGATTCCAGGAGATGTTTACACATCAGGGTGTGCCTATAGACACTGCCATCCTAGAAACTGGAAATAAGATAGAACTTCGCATCAAGAAAACTGGATTCAACCAGGATGAGTCTCAAACCCCGACTGAAGAAAAAACTGTTTTCATGTCTGGACCACCTGGTAAGACAATATAACATTTTCTCTTTCTGTATCTGCACTGCAGTGGTGTATTGTAGCTTTTATAGATTTGTAGATGCTTTTTGTATGGCTACCAATATATTGGTATTGTCTGCTTTTATTTTTTCAATATTCTTTGGCTCTGAACACATTAGGTCTTAGGGTCCTTCTGTCTAGCATGCTTGTATTTGCCTTGCTCCCAACACAGACTTTTCAGAGATTATGTAGATGTGTTTGTCTATGGTCTATAGTAGAGAATTTGTTTGAAATAGCTTCATCCACTTTATCTCTGTGATGCTCTGTATGTTCTGTTGTGTGTTCTTTGGGCTTACAGCAGCCCCAGTTTTCCTGACACAGCTTCAAAACCAGGAGGTTCCAGACGGATACCCCGTCAGCTTTGATTGTGTGATCATTGGAAAACCGCCCCCCAGCATACGGTGGTTTAAAGATGGAAAAGTGCTTCAAGAAGATGACCATTACATGATTAATGAAGATCACAAGGGTTGCTATCAATTAATTATTACAGCAGTGCGGCCATTAGACATGGGTGTTTATCGCTGTGTGGCTGAAAATGATGGCGGCATTGCTTCCAGCAAGGCGGAGCTCAGGGTGGAAAGTGAGTACACTGATGGGCTTATTCTGGAACTCTCTTTGGGCTAAGTGCTGACTCTATGAAGTCACTCTTTTACCAGTTCATACAAAATTTTTTGTGTCTTCATGTAAATTAATGGGATAACAATTTGAGCGACAAATCAATATCTGTATAATATTCTTAAAAAAAAAGCAAACAAAAAAAAAAAATGAAATACTTTCTTTTATCTTATTTAAATTATTTATTCTAATTATTTTTTTCAACGCCAAACAAAGCCACAGCTGTGAGATAAAAAAGCCACTTGCTGCTTTTATTTTACTTAACAGTCACAAGCTTACATTAGCATTATTGTATATAGTTTATAAACAGAAATATTCACTTTCTCAACTCTTTGTGCAATAAACCTTTTATTTATTAATGTTATTTATTTTGCAGTGTCCTGCAGCTCTGACTATGATACAGCAGCTGATGCCACAGAAACATCCTCGTATATCAGCGCTAAAGAGTATGTTTCAAGGTAAAGTCCAACCATTAAAACATGTGCAATTATAGTAATTAGCAAAAAATGTTGGATTTTTTTTGTTGCTAAATGTTCTAAACTGCGTTTCACATTATTATGCTTTATTATTAACTTTTCTCTCTTTTTCCTAAATAATCTTTTATGAAAATAATTATAGTTCTCATAATTTTCATGTCATCAAGCATTAGAGTATAACTTCATCTTCTATACCTGTTTATTCCCAAACTTGGGGTTATGGGGGTCTGCTGAAGCCTATCCCAGCACAAAAAGGGCAAAAGGCAGGGGTTACATCCTGGACAGGTCGCCATTTCATCTCAGGGCAAGCGTTTAGAAGTTGTCCATAGCAATCCATAGAAGTTGTCGGTGTTCGGATGGTTTCTGCTAAAATTTCTTTGCAGGATGTCAGAATAGCCTTCCAGAGATGCTGTTTTGATGTGAATAGCATCCTACCCTCATAGATCTTTTGCTTCATGATGCTTCAAAGGTTCTTAAAAGAGTTGAGATCTGGGGATGAAGGGGTCACACCATGAGGCTTTCTTGTTTTATGCCCATAGCAGTCAATGATGCACAGGTATTCCTTGCAGCATGGGATGGTGCATTGTCATGCATAAAGATTATCTTGCTATGCAAGTCATGGTTCTTTTTTTGTACCATGAAAGAAAGTGGTTAGTCAAAAACTCCACATATCAGGGTCTTTGAAGGGGCAGACCAGCTTTCTCCCCATGATTCCAGGGGAGAACACCACCACCTTGCTGACATCACAGCCTTTCTGAGACATGGTAGCCATCCATTTGGACCATCCAGGGTTGCACAGCACTCATCAGTGAACAACACTGTTTGGAAATGAGTCTTATGTTTCTGAGCTTTGGTTAAGGGTGGTTGAATAACAGGTTTACTCATAACTGGAACCCTCTTGAGGATCCTACACTGTGATGTTCTTGCCACTCCAGAGACACCGGCAACTTTGAATACCTGTTTGCTACTTTGCAGTGGCATTTTAGCAGCTGCTCTCTTAACCTGAAACATTTGTCTGGCAGAAATCTTCCTCATTGTGCCTTATCTGCTCCAACCAGTGTGTGTTCTGAATCCACTACAACTCTCTTTATTGTACGCTGATCACAGTGAAGTTCCTTCCATCCATCCATCCATCCATCCATCTTCTTCCGCTTATCCCGGACCGGGCCACGTGGGCAGCATTCTAAGCACGGACGCCCAGACTTCCCTTTCCCCAGACACTTTCTCCAGCTCTTTTCATTTCAGCCGCCTGTATCCGTGGTCTCGTCCTTTCGATCATAACCCAAAGTTCATGGCCATAGGAGAGAGTAGGAACGTAGATTGACCGGTAAATTGGGAGCTACGCCTTGCGGCTTAGCTCCTTCTTCACCACGATTGGCCGGTACATCGATCCGCCTGTCAATCTCCCGCTCCCTTTTTCCCGCCCGAATTGCCCTTAGTAAAAGGCCCCGGACCCAGAGCACCCCCTACAGGATGCCACAAGGGACACAGTTAAACGCCTTCTCCAGATCCACAAAACACATGTAGACTGGATGGGCAAACTTACATGAAGCCTAAAGCACCCTGAAGAAAGTATAAAGCTGGTCCAGTGTTCCACGGCCAGGACGGAAACCGCATTGTTCCTCCTGAAACCGAGGTTCGACTATCGGGCAATTCTCCTCTTCAGTACTTTGGCATAGATGTTCCTGAGAAGGCTGATGAGGTGGCAGAGGGGCACAGTAAAGTTGTTCCGAAATATCTAAAGTTGACCTACCTTCTCCTAGGCATTGAATTGAACTTATTACTCCAACATCCATTCTTAAGTAGTTTTCCCTTTGATTGGACTCACCTGCAATAGACTTAATTGACATAGGTGTCTATGATTGATTGGAGTAATTGGAAGAGCCCTGACACACATTCCCATTCATGCGTTTAAACTGACAGACAAAAAATGAACTTTGTGACCTTTGAACACAATTTGCATAATAATGTGGCACGCAGTGAAAACATCACAATTTACTACTTTCATTGGTGTTCCTTCATTGAGCAGTACTGAGCACAGAGACACCGAGGCATTTGAATCTGTGGTGGAGGACGAGCAGCTTCCTCAAATGGTGGATGAGTTACATGACCTTTATTTGAGTCCTGGAGCGCCCAATGCCAGGATGAGTGTTAGAGTCAAAGGTCAGATGTGCTGCAGTGGTAGTAAAAGAATTTTTAGATACATGTGAATTATCCATCTAATTGTTTGGCTTATAATGATATTTCTGTAGGATTCCCTGCACCGAAAGTTTACTGGTTCAAAGACAGCGTAGCATTGATGCCCACGGACCGGCTTTTTCTGTCCACTGAAAGAGATGTGTACAGTCTGGAGATCGCAGAAGTGAAGTATGAAGATAGCGGCGAGTATTCAGTCTACATCAGCAATGCAGCCGGAGCAGCCTACTCTTCGGCACGTATGGTTGTCCTTGGTACGTGATCCTATATTATCCTATATTATTGTTTTCAAAAGATGAAACTTGGATCCCATTTGAGGGTTTTAATGAATGCGTAATTGTATAATTCCCCTTGCGTAATTGTATAATTCCCCTTATTCCAGGTCCAGGAGATCGCATTCCTGACACACTAAAGTTTAAAGGTGATTTGCTGAGCTTTGTAAAGCAAATTATTTTGAATAAAACTTTTTGGTTTTATTATTTAAGTTTTTCATGACTTTCCTTTTTTTCTTTTTTTTACTTATTATCCTCTGCTTTCTCTTTTAGACTCAAACGAACCTTTGGTACCACCACGATTTCTGGAGAAGTTCTGCAACCGGACAGTAAAGCAAGGAGCTAGCATTACGCTGTCCGTCAAAGTAGAAGGTGCTGGATTGTCAATTAGTATATTATATTTTTTATAGTAAAAATATTAGAAATATTATATTTATTATAATAGTTGAATTGACTATTATATGTTGACTATTATATGCCATTTTTTGTTTTGTTTTTGTTCCCCATTCCTAGGTTCTCCGACTCCTTGTGTTAACTGGCTGAAGGAAGAATCAATGGGGGATGTTTTATGGATTAAAGCAGACACACCCGGATACAAGATTGCCAGCTCTGGCTTCCAGCACAGCCTGATTCTGATGGACGTAATGAAGGAGCACAGTGGCATTTACACCTGCATTGCCAGCAACCGCGCTGGCCAGTCAATTAACACCGCTCGTGTGGATGTGGACCGAAGTTTAACCACGGCACAGCAGAGCGCTGTAAAACAAACGTAAGCTCACAAAAATTCATCTGTTTTGTGGTTGTGTTGCATTCAAAGTAGCAGCTGTCATGGTGTGTTCTTTTACAGGATGTGTGGGATTACAATAAGTCCTCCAGAGGAAGAAGGCAAGGGTGAGAGAAGTATTTATTTTGTACTTTCCTACTATCAACACTGACCAGTTAAAGCTACCTAAAAAAGTTTTTTACCATAACTAAAAAGATGTTTTAAGATAAATTTAATTGGTATATGCTAGCCTATGATAATGTACATCTCACTGATTGGTCATCTGATGCAGATTGACAGATCACCGCTGTAGTAATTCCAATTCCTTATCAATTCTTTGGAGTACACAGAAACCACATTAACATATTATTAAAAAACATAAATATTAATAAAAAAACAATTTATCAATAAACCTAAATATTTCAAATCATAGTTTTTCTGTTGTTTTTATCAGCGAGGATTTTGAAGCTACATAATACATTAGCTACCAGGAGTGTGAGCTAATAATGTAGGCAAAAATTGTTTGACTGCCATGGAAATTATTGTTTCTAATATAAAGGGGTTTCCAACATGCAGTTACTCTATATGGCCGAAAGGATTCGCTCACCTGCCACCTCACATGTAAAATTAAGTGACAACCTTTTCATAATTCATCTATAACAGCTTTAACTCCTCTGGGAAGGCTGTGCACCAGGATTAGGAGTGTGTTTATGGGAATTTTTGACTATTCTGATGTTGGACAAAAATCCTGGGTTGCAGGCCATTCAAATTATCTACACCAAACTCATTTATGTCTTTATGGACCTCGCTTTGTGCACTAGTGCTTTTTGTAAGTGGAAGGTGCCAGCTCCAAATTATTCCCACTAAGTTGGAAGCATGGAATTTTCTAAAATGTCTTGGTATGCTAAAGCATTTAGAGTTCCTTTTATTGGAACTAAGGGGCCAAGTCCAGCTCAAAAAAAAGGACATTATTCACCCCCTTTAACCAAACTTTACACTTTGCACAATGCAGTCAAATAAGTATTGTTTTCTTGGCAACTGCCAAACCCAAACGCGTTCATCAGATTAATAATGGATAGCTTGGATCTTCAGTTAAAGCAATTTCCTTTTCTTTCAAATGCTATTTTCTTCTCTCACATTCACTCACAAAAATGAAATTATAAACAAACTTCTCCTTTTTCACACACCATGCTGCCGCAAAGTTTCCTTACCTTCAGGAGAGCTAAAACTGCCTTACCTGCCTGGTGTGGATACCACCGAATTCTTACAGAGGCTCACAAGCCAGATCACAGAGATGGTCTCTGCGAAGATCACGCAAGGTGAGTGTGAGACAATTAGAAGGTTGCCTACTTCTACATAGACAAATTCCACACTTTTTAGAATCTGAAACATGAATATCGAGAATATTGCAATGTTATGAAGAAACATAAAAGAAAAATCTTGCATATTACACTCTAGTTCCCAATTGTAATAAGATATTACACTCTAGTTTCCAAATGTAATAACTGAAATATTTCAGACAGGTATTAGATAATAATAAATGTTTGTGGGTGGCATAGTGGCATGGTGGCACATTCGCCCCACAGCAAGAAGGTGGGTTCGATTCCGTCTTCCTGTGTGCACGTTCTCCCCGCGCCTGCATGGGTTTACTCAAGGTACTCTGGTTTCATGTACATTAGGTTGATTTATGACTCTAAATTGCCCATAAATGTGTGTGTGTGTGTGTGTGTGGCCCTGTGGTAGACTGGCGACCTGTCCAGGGTGTACCCCTGCCTCTCGCCCTATGTGCACTGGGATAGACTCCAGCAGACCCCATGACCCTGAGCTAGGAAATATTTGGGTATAGAAAATAAATGAATGAATAAATGAATGAATAAACGTTTGTGATTATAAACATGGTAATAATTATTAAAAATAAACTCATTTTCGTTTTTGACCCAGTAATAAGAACTGTGCCTAATTGGTTTTTATCAATGTTACCACTGGGCAGCGTAGTGGTTAGTGCGGTCGCCTACAGCAAGAAGGTCCCAGTTTCGATTCTCGTGCAAGGGTCTTTCTGTGGAGAGTTTGCATGTTCTCCCCGCGCTTATGTGGGTTTAATCTGTGTTCTCCGTTTTCCTCCAACAGTCCAAAAACATGTGCATTAGGTTTATTGGTGATTCTAAATTGCTCATAGGAGTTATGCGAGTGTTTGTGGGTGTTTGTCCTGTGTGGCCCTGCGATAGACTGGTGACCTGCCTAGTGTAACCTGCCTTTTGCCCCATGTTCGCTGGAATAGGGGTCCAGCAGACCACAAAGAATATATAATGTTAAACTATTAAGTGTTGCTGTTGACCATAATGGTGATCCAGCATGCTGTTTTCAGCAAATGTATTAAGCAAGATAGCAAATGTATCAGTGGATCTATTCTTTGCAAAACCGATTTCTAATATTTAAAAAAATATCGGTATGTTTAAAAAAATTACGTTCAAGCTCTAATAATTATGCCTTGATAATCTAGAGACATGCTTTACAGTTCTGTTATATTGTGGAAGCAAATGTTTAAGTTAAATAAAGTTTAATTAGTTCTTATTATCTTAAGGTTTTTGCCCTTTTTATCCATCTTTTGGATTTGTTGTACCATCATTCCCTTTTCTTATTCATTTACTCATCCCTCCGCCTCCCCCTTCCTCAATTCCCAGTGTTTCCACACACTCACTGAAACTGGTTTGTTATTCAGACAGCATAGAGAACCATCAAGTGCTCCAGTGGATGAAAACATGGCCCAAATTAACCCGTATGTATCTGAACACAATCCAGACAAACTGCAGAAATTCCATTAATTTTAAATTTCCAGACTTCATTACTTTATTACATCTGTTTGTTTTAGGGTTAATATTTCAAAGGATGATTATCACTATTTTAAATAATTGTTTGGCATGAGTTTTTGTTGGTCAAATGAATATATTTACAGTTAAGTTGGAACTCTGTATGAGCTTTGGTTCAAGAATTCAATTCTTTAATTTGTGATTTTCATTTTTCCATCTTTATATCTCTTTCTGTCTTTCTCTTGATCTCTCTGTCTTTCTGTCATTCTCCCTTTTGTCTCTCTCTCCATCTCTCTTTCAGCTTCATTACGTGTGCCAGAAGCTGACAGTGACGATGAGAACAAGACTCCATCTCCGTCACCCTACCACGGACGCTCGCGTCCTGCCTCACTGATTGCTGATTCGTCCTCGGAATCTGACGAGGGCGAGGCCCGAGGAGAGGTAATGCACATTCATTCTAATATTTACATGCATTTAATGATTTGTGATACCTCTTTATTTACGTGTCCTATTTTCTTTTTTCTCTTTATCCTATTTTTCTGTGCAGATGTTTGATATTTACGTAGCTATCGCGGATTATAACCCCTTGGGACTGAGTAAAGAGAGCATCTCTCTGAAGGAGGGGCAGTATGTGGAGGTCCTGGATTCGGCTCATCCGCTCAAATGGCTTGTGCGCACTAAACCCACCAAAACCACACCTTCTCGCCAGGGCTGGGTCTCTCCGGCATACCTTGACAAGAAGCTGAAGGTGTGTGTCAAATTTCTTGCATACTATCAATCACATACTTTTATGCCATTTTGGTGACATCCAAAGCAGCTTAAATTTATCTTACTGTCAAGTTGGGGGAAGTGGTAGCGCAGTGGTTAAGGTTAGATTGCTTATTGGAAGATAACAGTTCGAGGAGGGGCCTTAAACCCAATTGCTCTGATAAATGGGATAAATGCAAGTTCAGTCTGTAGGGTTCAGTCTCTTAGGACTCTTACTATCTTACTATCTTACTACTAGCTTACTATACCATCATGAAGTATGCAGATTAGGGTTCGAGGAGAAATGTTAAACCCAATTGCTCTGATGTATAAAAGAGATAAATGCAAGTCTCCCCTGGTAAGGATCCATAAAATGCCAGAAATGTAAACGTAAGAACCAACAACATCTTGGATACCAGAAATTGGAAAAATTACATTATTTGTGATTAGCAGTTAACATCTTATCTGGTATGAGATAAGTCTGAGATAAGTTATAACCTTATCTGTATATCCAGGGCCATTTCACCAGGCACATGTTGGGGTTTAAACCTAGACCCTCAAACATACTGAATTGTCGATTGTTGTTTACTGTTTGTAAAAATGGAATAATCCAATGAGAATATTGTTCTTTTATAGATTTCTGCAGATACAGGGGAAGTCCCTGAGACTGTAGGACAGGAGGTTACTGAGGGAGAGTACAAAAAGAAATTATGGTAAGGTTTTTACCTAAAAAGAAAAAAATGCACCTCAAATGACGAACGTTCTACACACAGTTTATACACACAAAATATAACAAATTTTACAAAGCAGTAAGCACTAATTATAAATAATACCTTTTAATGAAGATGTAAATGCCAATAGTTACTACATGTTTGTGACAGTGCAAATAAATGAAAGTTAGATTTTAAATAAAGTGCAGTGTCACTGAAGGAATCTTAAAGACATGCTGATAAACGTTAAAGCATTGTGTGATTTAGTACTTTCAGTTAAGCAGAATAAGGTTGAGGTGTTGTGCATTATTTACTGATATGCATGATCATAAAGTATGAAGTATACCAATTGCAGCAAATAAAGTTCCTTTACCTGTAAGTCATGCTGTTGGTTTATAACTCTTTATAATGCTTAGCTGTCATGGTGACATTGCATGCAATTTTCTATAAGACCACAAGATGGCAATTTATCGGTAAGTGCGATCCTTACAAACCGACATCCAGTAAAAAAAAGTCTTAAATATCAAAAACAATATCTGTAAAATAATTATTGGTATATCTCTAATTACAATGTTTTATACTTGTAAACTTTCAGACTGTACGGTATCCTGGCGTTTGTGTGAAGACGGTTTGTTATTTTTTAATTAATTAAATTAATATAGTTCATTCATCCATTCATCTTAACAGTAAGATTACAGGGTGAAGAGGTAAAGAAGGTACAGGAGTTCAAGTACTTG